>JAHQIW010001370.1:0-73565 GCA_019055375.1 Parelaphostrongylus tenuis
AAATAATTGTAAGAGGTTTGCAGAAATACTTATATGTGGCGTTTTAGTGTGTGCTTAGAACTTTTTCTAGAAAATAAGCATTTAGAGATAGCACAAGCAGCGATGAAGGTAAGGAGATGTAAATGGTGAGAAACGCCAGCTATTAACGAATGACTAGATGTAACAGGAAAAGAGATGTGTAATGAGAAGAAATTTAGGAAGAAAATAAAACGATGAGATGAAAAATTGTTATTTAAAATATAAATGGGGGAGGCAAGCCCAATGCTAATGGCGAAGTATGACACTGGTTAACAGTTATGTTTCAAAACGATAAAATAATTTTGATACGAGTAACCATACATATAAGATAAAGCTTGTCGCTTCTCCTCTTCTTTTTATGGAAGCCTGATTCGACAAAGTGATAAGAAGAAAGAGCGACAACGGCTCAATGATTAGAAGTTCTCTGAGATACACTCTGGATCAATCTATGATTTGCTCCCATGCCCCGCATTCACCGCGCTTCTTGTCCTTCTAAAGTCGAGTGGTAGAATGTTGGCTTAACACATCGGTAGGCCATTGCATCTTTCTGTCCAGGCAATATATGGATAGGCTACCTCAATGAAGCTACTAACATGTTTGTGTCCCTTTTATTTTCATGAAATGAAGCTCTATTTTTATGTGGTAGATTGTCGATCGCTCCATAATTATTAGTGTTATAAATAGCAATAGTTTGATTTCTGATCTATCGATTATGTTGAATACCATATAATATGATTTGGCCACATTTATGAAGCCTACTTTATATCTATAATCGATCTAAAAATAAGCGACCAAGTGGTGATCACCTGTATCACCTGTCGTCCCGTTGATCGTCGAGTGACTCGAGCGGGTACCAGCAACTCTTCCATTTTTCCCTATCGCGTGCAAGAGTAGCCCAGTGGGTCCTCCTTGCTCTAGGAATTCGCTGAGCATCATATCTTTCTTCCATCGCTTTCGTGAAGAAATCGGACCAACGGGTCAGTGGTCTTCCTTTAGAGCGCTTGACGTCCCGAGGAATCCAGTCGGTAACGGCTCTCGTCCATCGGTTGTCGTTGAAGCGCATCACGTGTCCGGCCCACCTTATTTTCGATATCCTGGCGTGTAGAACGGCGTCTCTGATTTTCGATCGTTGACGTAGGTCGGAAGTTCGGATCCTTTGTCTCATTTGCGAAATACGAGATACTCCTAGCATCGACCTTTCGACTGCGCGTTCGATAACGGCAAGTGATCTTTCATCCTGCTTACGTAGCGACCAGGTTTCTGCTGCATACGTTAGGGCAGGGATAATTGTCGAGTCGAAAAGGTGGGCACGGAGTCGGATGTTCTTTGTCCTCTTCACTACATCTTCGATGCTCTTAAACGTTCCCCAAGCCGCTCGTTTCCTCCTGCTCAACTCTGGGGCTAGGTCGTTCATCATGTTGATTTCACGACCTAGATAGATGTAACTGGAGCATTCGGAAATTGTCGTTCCGTTGAGCGTGAATGGGGCATTAGAAACCCATCCGTTCCTCATGAACATTGTTTTCGTTAGATTCAGTTGAAGACCGATCTTTCCACAGGCGTTGTCGAAATCAGTCAACATTCGTTCCGCTTGGCTGATGTTTGGTGTTATGAGAACGATATCGTCAGCAAAGCGAAGATGGTTTAATTGTCGACCGTCAATTTTCACTCCCATTTCGTCCCATTCTAATGTTCGCATGACGTTTTGTAGGGTGGCAGTGAATAGTTTTGGCGATATTGTATCGCCTTGTCGAACCCCTCTTCTTACGTCAATGGTGATATTATTGTAGAATGGAGATATTCTGGTCGTGAAATCTTTATAAAGCTCACGAAGGATCATTATGTACCGAGTAGGGACGCCCTGGTTATCCAGAGCCTCTATAACCGCTTCTGTTTCCACTGAGTCAAAGGCTTTCTTTCAGATCGATAAAAGTGAGACAGAGTGGTTGTTTGTACTCTCGCGAAACTTCAATGAGTCTTGTGATCGTGTGGATGTGGTCCATGGTACTAAATCCTTTTCTGAACCCTGCTTGTTCGCATGGCTGTCCTTCGTCCAGTGTTCTGTCAATCCTGTTCAGGATGACTCGAGTAAAGAGTTTATAGACAACGGACAGCAAGCAGATTGGGCGATAATTGCCTATGTCGTGAAGGTCTCCCTTTTTTGAACAACAATACGGTCTTGCTGGTTTTCCATTGAATAGGGACCTTGCATTCTGACAGGTAGCGAGTGAAGAGCCGAGCCAGGGTGTTGATGAGAACTGGCGGCAGGTTCTTCAGGTGTTCTGGTCTAATCCTGTCTGGACCGGGTGTTGTTCTGTTTTTCACCGACGATATAGCATGTCGGATTTCGGAAGGAAGGACCGGTGGGAACGACATATTCGTCCTCTTTCAATTTATATGACGGTAAGAGAACATGGCTAGCGAAGAGATCCGAGTAGTACTGGTGGATGATTTTCTCCATAGCCCTTCTGGAAGCTGTAAGTGTCCCGTCAGGGTATCGGAGTGCAATCATCTTGGTCTTATAGTTGGCGAAGCCTCGCTGGGCTTTGCGAATGCTCTTCCCAGCTTCTGCAGCTTCTGCCATAACTGCTGCTCTTCTCTCTTTAAGGTCTTCTTTTATCGCTTCTCTGCATCGTTTCGCAAGTTCGACGTAAGGTTTCGGTTGCCTGCGGCTCGTGCGATTCCACGTTGAAGTGGTGATCACCAGGGGTAAATTTGCTTTCAGGTATGAGAAAGGAGAGGTCCCTATTTTGATTGATAGCACAACGTATCTGTAAGTGCTCTATCCCTCGTACTACACATACAACGTACACGTCTCAACACGTTCCCCCATTCTTCTCATCCCTTCGCATCCATACTATTATGGCCCAAACCCTTTTGCGAACATCAACTAATTTCTTTTACACCCCTCTAACCCACAAGAACAATTGCCTCAAGAACAAAGCTCATTTACACCACAAACATTGCCTTCTATTTCGCAGTTGTCACTTTGAAAAACATTTGTATCTGCTTGGATATACCCTAGTCCCTCGTCCTCCTGCCAGTGATCCATGAGAGGGTCTATAATGCTCTTATTCCGATGATTTCAAAAGTGAGATGTCTTTCGACGATCCAATCTACACTCTGATGTTGCTCGTGCCTGCTACAACTTAGGAAAGCAATTCAAGCACTCAGCATTTAATGCATTGATTGAAGTGTCGCCCGAAGTCTCATATACATGATAGAGAACACAGAAAAGCTTTCGAAATAAGCATTCATTTATCAAAAGATAAGACGAATTCACTCTTAGGTGAAATGTGATCGCCAATAACAACAATAACATGATAAAAATGCAACAATCAAAGATAATAACAAACAAGCAAGACACCTCACAACAAAGTAATCCTGATATTAAGAATTTACTCAGACCCAAGTTACATCAGTGATTTCTCAAATAACAGAAATAAAAATTTATATAGCGTCACGTAGTTCTTGGTTCAATGTCGTAACCAAGTGCTGTGCCAGTTCGACCTTCTCTTATCTCTGTAGGTTCATCCAGACGGACACCGTCATCCAAGCCTTGCCAACTATGGTTTTTAAAATAGTCCTCTAAAACTTGAAAACACGAATGTGCATAACGGCTACCAACACTTTACTTTCAGAAAACTAATGCAACAATTCAAGATAATATATAATTGTGTTTTGTTTTCTCCTCGATTCCATTAAGAACAACAACAACTATCTCTTTTCCGCGTTCCAAACGGTGCTCACTTTTCCCTTTTTCTTTCTGATTGAAACTGTTGCGACAGTTTTTCAAGTAATTCGCTTGGCACTTTTCCATACGGATCTGGGTGCTTCTTCAAATGACCCTCTACAGTGGTTCATTTGCGTTCAAGTGTAACTATGATTGTTTATCGCTTGCTCGAGGCGATCCATATTAATTACTGAGACATTAGTAATCTTACTACACATTATATTTATTTCCAGTCAATAAAAATCCACTCATATATATATATATATATATATATATATATATATATATATATATAGTTGTGTTTTGTTTTTCCTCAATTCCAAATCAACCTATTAGAAATCCGCAAACCCCTTTCGAGTCAACCTTCTAACAATAACCTCTCCAAACAGCAACATAACAGGGCGAACCTCAGAGTACTACTTGATCGCCTTGTACAACTTATTGATCCAAAAGCAACGCCAAATTATTTTCTCGCGTACTTCCCACTCTACCAATTGTAGACGTTTGGCCGCTTAGAGAACAAGAACAGATTCCGCACATACACAAACACAACGTATAACAGCGGACGTATACCCAGCAACGTAGGCAGAGACCAGACCACGAATACACACACAGTCCTTATGGAAACCCCCATCACAATGTATAGTCGTCTCACGATGCTTGGCGAATGATCGACTAGAGATAATTCAACGAAGCCACTTGAGGAAAAAGAGATAGCTGAGAGGTGGAATCCTCTTCGACATCCGCTACATCTCGATTATGAAGTCAGTTAATCGCGCATTGAAACTTGTCTATACACAAAACATATACACTGATATCAAAACATATCTAATCATTTCAAAAAAAAAGAATATTCTTAATACGAAGTACCGCCATCTGTATACCTGTGTGATAAGCGACCATTTGTCCCAATTGTGTCATTGCATCAAAGTCGTGTAACCGTGATGAACGTACCTTTCCTGTTATAAGGCTCATATCAGCATCATCACTGTCATGAAATCCAATGACATCTGAAAAACCCAGATCAATCAGATCTTTACAAAATATAGATAAATTGGATTCAAGTACAAAAATCGTGATTATATTGCAGTGTTCAGCT
Source organism: Parelaphostrongylus tenuis (assembly GCA_019055375.1). Classification (NCBI taxonomy): domain Eukaryota; kingdom Metazoa; phylum Nematoda; class Chromadorea; order Rhabditida; family Metastrongylidae; genus Parelaphostrongylus; species Parelaphostrongylus tenuis. The sequence continues at coordinate 4,851 of JAHQIW010001370.1, forward strand.
ACAAAAGAAATTATGTGTATCACATCAACGCCGATATTGAAATATTACGCCATGAAATAGCACCGGTATTATCACTGCTGCTATAATATGCAAATATTATATGCTTGTGTGATAGTAATAGGCAGTGATACCAGGAATAGAAAAAAAAAGATTTTTTCATGCTGTTGACATAACTGAAAATTTTTTAATTCCTACACAGGAAAAGTAAAAACTTTTACTTTATTCTACACGGCCCGTTATAACAATCCACTGTGCGGATCCTTTGCAGTCTATTTGCACTAAAATTCCATTTCCTTCGAAAGATCAAGAGTTCTCCCGGCTTCTGCTTGAAGACTTCGTTTGCTCTATGAGTGTCGTAAATCACTGGTGAGAAGATTCTTCTGGCCTTCTGATAACTAAGTTTAGGCGCTCTCTGAGCGCTCAGATTACTGACTGCAGAAGACTGTTGGTGGGAGGTTGGTTGTTACAATGTATCGCTGTGACCTCTCTTCCAAATACACTGCACCATTAAGCACTCCACTGCGTTACCCCGTCATAACTGGTTATTTGGAGCAAACAAGTATGTTAAGATATGAAGCTCATAAATACCGCTTGTTCTAATCAAGTAAAAACTACCTTCATTTTATCAATATCTTGCATAGTATAATGGCTCACCATTCAAAAACTCGGAGAAATCTGCACACCACCTACTGTCACCAAACCACTTCTTAGAAGGATTCAGAGCCACTTCGGCTTCAAACATCGACAAGACTGGTCGGAAAAATTCCGTCGAATCCAAAATTACACCAAATGGGCATGATAGTAGGACGAAAACATCAATATCAACAAAGTTTGAAAGTTTTGGCACGTTCACCTGCAAAAAGTACAAGTTCGATTACAGAATAATACAGAAGTACGAAATTTCATTTAGAAAAGGCGTTTGAAATTTCAAAAATGATAAGTTAAAAAAACAAAAGTGACCAAAGTTCAACTCAGATATAACGTGACTTGATCTTGCCTTATCATCTACTAAATCCAACCAAAACAAAATATCATCAATTTTAATCGACTATTAGGTTGTAGAAAAAGTTTCTTAACACCAGCTAATGATTCAAAGTCCATACATAAATTCAATAAAACACAACAATAATTATTCTTCAATATAAAGACCGTCATGATCCAGAATCTTGCGCCAATGATCTGCAAGCTTCCGGTTCTGTTTGAAATCGCTATTCATTGGGCTTCGAATCAAAAAGTCCTGATATGTCTTTTCGACTTGAACAAAAAATTTCTTGAATGTTTCAGATGAGCGTAAATCGGACCATAATCGGAAGGCGCAGCATTAGGACTGTAGGCTGGATACGGCAAGACCTCGACTCACAATTCGCCAAAATTTTCCTTAGCTTTCTTTGCGGTGTGAGGTTTGACATTGTCTTGCTGAAACAACTCGCGCTTTCCACATATCAAAGTCGAGTACTTTTCCTTAAACGCGTTGTATTGGAACTTTGTTAAGGAAATATTCCTGAGTTAACTCCCATGAATTTACAATAATCGATACTTTGTGAAGCAAACATAAAATTTGAATTTTTCGCAGAAGTGAAGGAACTTTTTCTCAACCTAGTGTTCTGAGACCTTGCTTGAAATTAATACATCCTGACAGCATATTTTAAGCCTTTCGAAAGGTCTTTACTAAACAAGTGTTTCGGCCTCTAATCCTTATTAGTGGCACGGCGTCTTTCGTTTCAGTCAGTCCCTAGTAAGGGGATATACCCCTACATATAAAGGAATCGACGCCGAATTATGTACACTCCGTACGATGAAAGTATCACCGTAGCGTTCTTTCAGAGTGATTGACTGTCGATTGCCGTTTGCTTAGCTTACGGCTACGCCCGTATATGATATATATATATATATATATATATATATATATATATACGTGCATGTATATACATATATATTTATGTATGCACACATATACATATACATGTAAATTAAAAAGCGTCGAGATACAAAAACTTGCTGCCGGTTGAGAAAAATGGGCAACTTCCCACTGAGCACGAGATGATCAAGTTCACGATTATTGGTATCCTTCTTATTTTAGAAAACTGTTATGCCACTATCAGAGATTCCGTAATCATAAAACCATAACCATACTTCCCATAATCATTCCACAGTCATGATCACGTGTAAAATTTCGAAGGCAAAATCATCGCATGAACGGGATTCTGCATTGACACCATTGCTTACAACATTTGCGTGATTACATCTTTTGGCTTTTAGTTGCACAAGATGTACAGAAAATGGTCTCAAAGGTGAGAATAATTATACAGGTCGCTAGAGCTGGCACCAATTTACCCGACCCGAGAGAGATGGAAAGCTTGATAAGCCATGACGCGCAAGGGCCTGTCTTCACAGTGTTTTTTTTTTCAACGCGCAGATCCCAGTACTTCTAGCATTCAAATCGTTTTTTCTTTTCATCTTCTTCTTGAAAGTCGTTAAATACTGACTCAGCGTGCCTCCTTGCAATCTCGAGGATGGACTGGCTGTGGCGTTCCGTCAGGCGTTCATTATTATGGAACGATTGGTACCATAATTGCTAGAGAATAGAACTCTTCTGGCCCTTCTAATATTCTCTACAAACGATGTCCCTTTTTTTTTCTGAGAGTGACCAATGAATGCACGTGGACTTTGTCAATCCGTATATGTGTTATATTACAGATCTCTATTTTCATCAAATGACAGTAGGACTAGTAGAAGTATATAGTCACGTGATATCAACTAATAGATAAGGAAGTCTGAAAGTGAAACCTTTCGCTCTCAAGCCGCAATATATGGTATTGATGGGAAGGGCACACACAACTTACTAACCTCAATTGGGTAAACGTAGACGAATCATAATTCATCCAACCTAAGATTTTGTCCACTCAGAAAATGGTCACAAATGTAATTTGCCTGATTCATTTTGAAATTTCCGCATATTGGATGGCTAGACCGTACATTAGAACTTTTCAACCTTATATGCTTTAGAACACACGAAGTGTGAGATCCAATTTAATGGCATAATTTTTTACCAGCTTCTTTTTGTGACATTCAGGTATTGTGTCATTTCTAGTACCAGCATCCGTTTTTTATTATCGAACTCATTTCTATCAATAGACTCGCCATTTCTGGGGTGTTTCTGGTCTTAAACTGCGACGTACAGTCGCAGTACATAACCAGATGGACCCCACAATGTTAAAAAGATCCGTCATCGCCATTTGAAGCCTACCTAACAAGCGAATACTCGGAAATCACTATGAAAGGCCTTACAAATCCACAGCTCACCCACAAAAATACCAGGGGTAATCTCGCTAGAACTGGCTTCATTATCCGTGAAAGCAAGCAACCTTAAGCTCACCATTTGATCATCCTTAACGGACTAAGTACACTGCATGCGCAAATGAACGATTACGGATACTCTTCTCATCCGGAAGCGTAATCACTAGATTCCAATATAGAAGCTCACCTTTCCGACTGATATTACGTATAGTCGTTTTCCCGCCACCTTACATAGTTCTCGCACTCGTTTCACAGCCTCTCTGAATATTACTATATGAAACTATCCAAAGGTAGTTAAATCATTCCCGGAACAACTAGGAACAATAAAAACTTACGTATGCCCTTTCACACTAACACTTCCGACCACAAGTCCAACTGTATGTGCATCACGTAGTTTTTCTATGAGAAACAAACGCTTACGAAGTTCACGCCATGATTGCGGCCTGAAATTACGGAGTTAATAGTCCATCTATCACATTTTATATAATCATGGATTTTGCAACACATCACTCAAATTGAGAACCCATAAAACATTGAAGAAATGCCCTGCGACACATAGAGCCGCTGGCTCAATCACGCGCTCCGAGTAAGCTGACGAAGTAGAAGCGATCTATATGAATTTGGTAAAGTCCTAAGGAAAGATCACGCATAAATCCTCAAAGAATTCAAAATCTATTCACGATAAAAATTTTAATAACTTTATAAAAATCAAACACATGCTATAAGGTTAGAGTACACTCTCTTGAATCAACCCCGTCGGGACCGAATGTAGCCACTCAAATACATGAAAATCTGAAGGCCTTTCTCGCTGACAAAATTTTCTTCAAACGATTTATAACCATTTGAAGGCATAATTTTTGGCGGTTTGAACAATGTGTCTGCCTTTGAAAAACTTTCATTGTTGCGTTGCAACAGTAAGATAATAGTATTTTCCATACTCAGTTTGCTTTGCTTGCTCGGCTGAGGTCTGAGGATAAATTTTCGTTAGATATCATTCAACAGCTCAAATCTTAGCAATACGAATGCTAAAAATGGAATTTGAAAAGGTCTACATAGAGCGCCGCTAGAGCGAAAAGAAGATACTCTTCACTCGAGATAGCTAGCCCGTCCTTGATCATCATAACGGGGTTACTTAGTATTGCGAACCAAAAAAAAAGTTTGTACCTATAGACCGACAGAACAAAGTCTCTTCTACAATTCTAATACGTAAAACGTTGCCATTTTTTCAAAACAGGGACCCTCACTTTATAGAAATATAGGGTAAAATATCTAAACAAGTGACGGAAATCGCCCGCCTGTCGAATAACGCTAAGCGCAGCGATTTCGTCTACCGCCTCGAAAGGCAGCGTCATTTGAGAGGCGCACAATTTTTGTTATTTATTTGGAAATTTCCTCTCCGTTTCAGGGAAAACAGCAAGCTTTTTAGCTTCGGAAACGCAGAAGAGACTTTGTTCTATCGTTCAACAGGTGCAAACTTTTTTGTTTTAATTCACATTGCCAAATAAAACCGCTATGAAGTTCAACAACAAGCTGACCGCTTTGAATGCGGAACGTGATCGTTTTTTTTGCTCTTACAGTGCTCCTTATAAGCCTTTTTGAAAACAAATTCAAGCTTCGAAACCTTCGATATATGAACTATGTTACTATCGCTAATTCCACGAAAAGCCAACCACAGACCTGAGCAAAGAAGACAGAGCAATTGAATGTGAAACATAATGTTATTTTCATTGTTTCAAAGCATCATGTAAAGCTTTTCATGAACCAAACACATTATTGAAACCGTCGAAGATTAAGCTTTCGATTAATTACTACAAGTATGAGAGAAAATTTCTTCCAGCAAGAAAGGTTTTCGGAAGGTCGTGTAACCAAATGGATACATTTCGCTCCGAAAGGATTGTTATGTGCACTTCTTGAAAGGACCAATCGCCGCCAACTGTCAAAAAACAAACTTTATAGCGAATGTGTTAGCGAAAATAGCAATACTGTTGCTGATTTTTGGAAATTATCTGCACTGAGACTTGATCATAATTAAACAGCTTTCAAACAGAAAAACTCTTCTAAATGAGGGGAATACATAAATACTACGGTACTTGATAAAAATACTTTGATAAAATACTAAGACAGTATAAATGCATTTATAAGATTTGGCTACTTCTTCTTATTTCTCAATCTTTCAGTGAATAAACCATGTTCATTCTAAAAATAAAACTCGGATCTGAGCTTCATCTTGGACCGTACATTTGATCCGAGCATGTAGATGATGACAACGAATTGCTTCTAAAACGCAGCACCTACTTATAGCCAAGAAGCTCCTTCACACATAACTAGACCTGTCCCATTTCGATTTATGTGAAATTTATTCATCTAGTGGGCTGCACCGAATACTATTTCGAAGCAATCTTCGAAGACGATCTATGTCGCCACTGGCTCCTAGCTATTAGAATATCTCATAAATCGTTCATCTGTCCAAAACCTTTTCAAAAAAAGTCCTCAATAACAAGTCCGATGTGGAATATTGCTGCGATCAATCAAGTGACTGTTTGTGAACTACACACATACAAGACGTCACTGACCTGAATCGATCATTTTGGTCAAAACTTTTACCCACAATTACAATGAATTATAATCTTAAAAGTCGGCATATTTGTCTAGGCCACCAAAAAATTCACAATTAAAAAAATTGAACCCCTCTCAAAGCAATGCAAAGAGGAGATTTCATCCTAACATCTCAGATTAAAGTACGGTTATATCGATAAAATCCAGCAAAAAACTGGGATAAACTTATGTCTCTAAAATGAAGGAAGAGAACCGCAAGCACAGAGGATGACACCCGCGCAAACACATGCGTGTGTTCGCTTATTCGATCCGACCTTAGTGAATCAAGCTCAATATCCGTCCGGATAAACAAATCACAGGAATCCTATGCAAAAGAAATTTTACAATTGACAAAGGCCGGCAGCGGCTTACAGTGAAGGACTGCAAGCGGTCAACTCAATCAGATCCAGTACCCGTGTTAAATATGTTTGAAATTCAATCAAGGGTTGTAGAGATGACCAATTATTTTGAGGATCCCGGGTGAACTTTCTGACCATGTGATGACATTCTCGACACAAAATCTTCTAATAACGGCCGAAACTAGATACATATCTAAACACATCATAAGGATGCACGACTATCAAACCGATGGAATTAGCGCTGCAATCCGCCACATCTCAAGACCAGTTATATGAATAGTTTGATTTACTTCATTGTATATAACCCGTCATCACAAATTACTGTGCGGATCCTAGCACTACTTACAACTACTTATATTCGATTATTTTCCTCCATTCAAGTCCCATGAAGATCTTCGAACAATCCATATGTTGCTTCTACTCCTTGTGAGAATTTTCTTTCTTCATAAATGTTGTAAAACGCAGGTCCAGGCTATTTTCCCTCAAATCTTGGAGGTGGCCGAATTAAGGCGTTTTTATGTGCTAATACTAGATCGCCTCCTAAGTTTTGCCACTGGAGCGGTTAACACCAAATTTATCATCTGAAAATAATCTAAAAAACATGATTCTGGCATATCTCAATTCCACATTTTATTGCAAACCTTTCTTGGTGTACAACTTTTTTAAACTTGATTTATGACGGAGGTGCCGTGGGAACAAATTCACTTGCTGCTCATGCACGAATGGCACGTAGGGGAAAATATTCGAGGCGGGGCGCAAGAGTGATGGAGCTTCATGTGGACGACTCAAGCGCTCTCCAAACTGCTCTCTCCAGTTTTGAACTTCACAAATCATTCCCTAGCAGTCCTTTCTGCAACCGTATCAACGCCCCAAGCTCCACTAATCCTTTGAGGACCATGATGCGGCGTCAAGTCCCACTCAGGTACTGTAATGGCGACATCGCGTCGCGTTTCGTGGAAAAGCTACGGCGCAACGCCGCCTGCTTATCAAGGCTGATCCTCAAAAGGTTAATCTTCTGAGTCGCTTAACTAGCATCTTGCCCTAAGTGTCATTCGTGTATGAGTAGCATACGAATTCGTTTCCAAGACGGCTTCATATTGAAACAAATCTATGACCGAAATGTTCGGAAGAAAAATGCGGAATTGAACGATACCAAAATCATGTGATTCAAATTAATTCCGCTTAAAAAATTTGTTGTCTACCACCCTAGTGTGAAAACTTATGAAACGACTTAATAACGAGAAAGTGTTTGAGGGAGGGCTCAAATTAACAGCGTTGCTTATCATCTTGATTCCTGATCCACTGCATCACTAATCACGAAACTTCCTAGCCTCCATTACCTTTATCGAACAGAAAGTAGAAACGAAAATGAGAATAATACAGGACCTGCAGTCAGAGCAAAAGTGCTAAAAAAAATAAGTAGAAACTGACACTTCTATGTCGTACTTGAAAACATTTTCAGATATATGCAAATGACGCGTGGAGAGAAATAGTAGCGTTACGCACGGAACACAACACTCATCTTGCCGAAAACCTCTTGAGAATGAATAAACGATTCAACAACTGCATCTGCCACTACAGATTCAATGACTGCCCACCAGGACCACCAGGACCTCCAGGTGAAGCTGGGATAACAGGCCTAGACGGCAGGCCTGGCCACGATGGATCAACTGGTGTTGAAGAAACCGTTCTAGTTTCCAAAGACTTCATAGGATGTATCCAGTGTCGAAAAGGAGTGCCCCGTTCTCCTGGACCAGATGGAGACCCTGGCCCACCAGGAATAGATGGTGCCGATGGACTTCCTGGTCCAAACGGTTAAGACGGTAATGATGGGTTGATGGGCAAAGCAGGACCACAAGGACCATCAGGAAAGCTAGGAGCTCGAGGAGAGCCCGGAAACCCTGGATCAAGTGGAAAAAGAGGTGTAGGCGCACAAGGACCTACTGGACCACCTGACCCCAGAGGACCGATTGGCAGTCCAGGAATTCATAGAGAAAAAGGAAAGGATGGTCGAGAAGGACCACAAGGACTGATTGGCAATTCAGGCAGGGATGGAAGTCCGGGAAAAGACGGCCCCATAGGGCCACCGGGAGCTGAAGGTGAACCAGGATAGGATGGGACATAGTGTCCATGTCCACTTCGCAGCCCGATCTTTATCGAGAGCAACTCGATCAAGTCTATTGGTCTTGATACTGCTTGAAATTGTAAACTGCAACGACATCCGACAGGGAGATGAAATTGTTCTTGGACGTTGATAAAAGGATTAATATTTCAGAATGATGAACAGCTACATTCTTGATATTGTGTAATGTTTGAGGGGAAAATTTTGGAAATAAAACAGTTTTTGTGTTCGATATCCGACATTATTTTCCTTTAGTCAATAAAAAAAGCATAACGGATTCATTTGGAGAACAACGCCCCTTAGAATTTCGAGGTAAGAAAAGAAGAGTATAAAGGTGGATACAAGCGCTATACAGCGCCCAAATTTTCCAGAGATTTCTTCTATTTTTCGAAGTGAGAGGACCTAACACTCTTTTCCTTTCCAATTTGGAAGAGAATTTCCATAGTTATAAGATGATAACGAACTTCTATGAAAACCACCTATTATGAAGGATAAATGGCACATATTACTATCGTTTTCGTGTGAATTTCATCAATATAAGATATGCATTATTTTACTTATTTGTTTGTACGAACCGTCATCACATTTACTGAACGGGACCCAACACTTCTTACATTCAATTCTTTGCCATCCTTTACATAAGTCCTCCAAGGTTTCACGTGTTGTTTTCGCTTTTACTTGAGGACTTCGTTTTGATATGAAAATTGTAGAATGCTGGCTAACAGGAACTCCTTTGCAATAATGGAGGTAGTAGAGCTGACGCGTTCCTTTAAAACTTACGTGTTCGTGATTTGTTACAAGTCATAAGAGAAGGGATAGAACTAACGTCTTGCTTATTGCTTATCACCTTGCTTCCTGATACCCCACATCACTAACCGCTTCGCTCCTCGGCCGCCTGATTTGGGCTATCACCTGTACCACCTGTGGTCCTGTTGATCGTCGAGTGACTCGAACGCATACCAGCAACACTTCCATTTTTCCCTATAGCGTGCAAGAGTAGCCCAGTAGGTCCTGCTCGCTCTATGAATTCGCTGAGCATCACATATTTCTTCTATACCTTTCGTGAAGAGATCGGACCAACGGGTCGTTGGTTTCCTGTAGAGCGCTTCATATCCCGAGGAATCCTGTCGGTAACGGCTTCCGTCCATCGGATGTCGTTGAAGCGCATCACGCTCGGCCCACCTTATTTTCGATGTCTTGGGCGTGTAGAACGGCGTCTCTGATTCGGAACTTCGGATCCTTACTCTCATTTGTGAGATACGGGATACTTCTAGCATCGACCTTTCGACTGTGCGTTCAATAACGCCAAGTGATCTTTCATCCTGTTTACGTAGCGACCAGGTTTCTGCTGCATACGTTAGGGCAGGACTAATCGTGGAGTCGAAAAGGTGGGCACGGAGTAAGATGTTCTTTGTCCTCTTCACTACATCTTCAATGCTTGTTTAACGTTCCCCAAGCCGCCCGTTTCCTCCCGCTCAACTCTGGAGACAGGTCGTTCACCATCTTGATTTTAAGACCTAGATAGACATACTGGAGCATTCGGAGATTGTCGTTCCGTTGAGCGTGAATGGGGCACTCGAAACCCATCTGCTTCTCATGAATATCGTTTCTGCTAGATTTAGTTGAAGACCAATCTTTCCACAGGCGTTGTCATAATCGGTCAAAATTCGTTTCGCTTGGCTGATGCTTGGTGTTATGAGAACGATATCGTCAGCAAAGCAAAGATAATTTAATTGTCGACCGTCAATTTTCACTCCCATATCGTCTCATTCTAATGTTCGCATGACATTTTGGAAGATGGCAGTGAATGATTTTGATTAAATTGTACCGCCTTGTCAAACCCCTCTTTCTTACGTCGATGGTGATATTTGATTTGGACCACAACAGAGATATTTATGAATACAAAAGTAAAGAAAGATGTCGATCTTTTTCCTTCAAATAAAATGGAAATCAACATTCAAGGTTCACTACTCCATATTATATACAGCTTCTCTGACCATCACAATCCAATTGATCATTAATGAAATTCATTCACCCATGTCACTCGAAAACTGCTCACTAGGCTTCGCTCGCTTGAGAGAAACGAAAAATACACTCTTGAGAAGACTCCAATACTTTGACCACCTCCAGTGATTCAAGTCGAATAAATTTGTGAATGAGTGAGTGATGATCTCAGTTGTACATTCAAATAGAAGCGATCCTATAGCTCAAGACGATGGAGCTGTAAACCGCCAGAAAGACTGCTGGAACATATTAAACTCGGAATTCTCCAAAAACTCAAAAGCATCTTGAGCGTCTTGTGATATTGGGCACCCTCAGTAACTGACTAGAAAGCCCAGTTTTCAAAATAAAAATCCAGAAAATGTGAAACATCTACACAGTTTCTTTGCGATCTGAAACCGAAGGCTGCGACATTACCGCATTCATTCTGACAGAAAAAATGCAGATTCAGCAATTAGCTCCTCCTAATTTTTTTCACTCCTTTTGAGCATATATTTCCAGCCATTCCTGCTTGTTTTTGGACGAAAATTTCGTCCAATAGCTGCCTTTCCACATATGACATGATGTACACGTCAAGAACATGAAGACACATATGTCACCCCTGTGAAACCTTTTACCTTGGAGGATAATTGAGGAGAACGCTTTGATTGCAAATTCTAAATCCTCATAAAATGAGAAATGGACATCTGAACCTCAATATTCCGATCCGACATAAATGTGGCAGCTGAACACATTGAGCGTTTTTGAAGAATACTACACTGGTTGAATCGCTTTTACATACGATCCTTGGCGAGAGAAAAGCGAAAAACACTATGGACATCAGGAATAACTACAATCCCATTAGAAAAAAATCGCTCCTCGTAAGCTTTTCAAGCAAATATGAGTTATATATGATTCATGGCGGCTAAAGCGCCTCGACACTTAATGCATGCCAGCAACTATGTATGAGAGCATAGGCAGACGTAAAAATAATCAAGTTATTATGCATCTAAAAATATTAAGCGGTACGTAAAGCATTCAGACCCGGCGGTAGCTGAACCCGCGTCCCTCCCATACCGGGGGCGCATGCTACCACTACACACCACCGAAGCCACAGCTTTGCCAAGACTTTTCGATATATGCTACCATGTCTGCCAGCAACCAATTTTAGAGTGTTTGTCAGGTAAGCACATATGGGTATTAAGACCCAGTTGAAGCTGACAGTTATTGGAAATGTGCGATTCCCAATCATCAGAAAAATATAGAATTGCTAAGGATTAAACTTACCTATGTTCTGTCCATGAAGAAGATTGTGGATCGAAGCTTATTAGGGACGAACATTGAGGGAAACTCATCAGCCAAAGTGGAACGAGAGGGCTTGCCGGGTCTCCGACAAAGCAGACTTGTGTCGATGAAGCTTTGCAGACTTTTCTGAGATACCAGTCGTCCGAAACAGCACATCTTAAGCACAATGCATGTACAGTGGTCACAAAAAGAAGCCAAAATATAGTAAAATTTTTAGATTTAACCGCCTTTAATAGCAGCGTTATAATGTTACAACTATATATACATTAATCTTGAGTAGTATGCAATGATTTCGACCCCAGGCGGCAACTGAACTCGCGTTTTATCCGTACCAAAGGTGTGTGGCACCACTACACCACCGCAGTTGTTGCTCTGGCATTCACTTTATCCATATACATAACACAATTGATAGCCTTTTGTTTTTGGGACGCTCCCGGAAAGGGTGAGTCTTGGGTTCAACTCCCTCCCATGGCCCAATGTTTTGCATACCACTCAATGTTACTAGGATCCATAATGCACTAAATGATTTCAAACCCTGGAAAAATGTTCCAAAAAACCAGAAAAATGACATACAACCCCTTCTTCTAACGGTAGGTCTCGCTGAGATGGATCCAGTAACGTTTGGCGCAATATAGCACACGTTCTTCCGGAATGGCCCGCTGGACGATATCCACAAGTACATCTGAAAAAAAGGCTGTCAAAAACTCCGAGACTAGGAAAAAAGGTATGCAAAAACTGTAAAGTTAAATAAGGCGGGTCAAGCGGTATGGATGCTCGGTGCGAAGTTGACCTTACTTTCCCAACACTTTCCGGCAATCAATCAACGTACGCCCTGAGGAACGCTTCAGCTTAGCTATCCCTAAGATTGCAAGAGGATCTGTCCTGACCAGTATTCTACACTATTCATGAAAAAAGAAATCCTCAAGCAAGTGATGAATGTGAGGAGACGAATAGAATGCTAGAAGTACTGCGAACCACACAGTAAAATGAGAAGATGGATCGCATGAAATTAAACAAGTAAAGAACAACATAAATGGTACCGACTCTTCGGCTATGGCATGTATCGAAATACATGCATGCGTGGGCGCGCTGCTCGGACGGCTTACGAAGATTGGCTCTAGACCCCATAATAATTTGATACCTATATGGTTACTTTAGGCTGTGAAGAGAATTTTTCTTAGTGACGAGCCCACAACGACGATAGAATACCATTATACTATATCAATGGACCGCGCGCCGCCCGAGCGAACGATCGCCGCACAAAAATGGTTTCAAAAAAAAAGTTACGAATGAAAGCACCAGTTTTGTCCGAATAACACGCATCTGTTAATAACAGAAGTGGCGCGGTAGAATCAGTACCCTCGAGATACTTGGAAATATGAGCCGAACGCTTCCAGATCCAGCGGGAAGCTACCGAAAACAAATCTGAAATACTACAGAAAAATAAATAACATCTTGCTTATGTTTATAGCTGAGGGTAAAAACAACTGAATAGAGGTGGGATTGTGATGGAGTGGATTTCATTCAGTCCACGCCTAATCTACTCTCAGTTTCTTTTCGGTGAAAATGCAATTTTTAAAAAAAGCAATCCAAAAAATAGCAGAAAAACAAAAGAATTTGAGGCTTTAAGGTACAACTATTTATTACTTGTCATGTGACCTGGTAAGGGTTCTTGTACAGCCCGATACACGTGTTCCGTCCTGACAGACTCGTCAGTCGGGCAGAACCCGTCGTCTTTCGATATTTCTATAGTCAGTTCTCTCGAGAGCTTCTATTCCTTACAGACAGTCATCGAAGACAAACGTTTTACACTCCATGTCAAGCGAAATTTTCACCTAACACAGAGGGTTTTCTGTAAGGACGAAACACGTGTATGGCTGTACAAGAGCCCTTACCAGACCACATGACAAGTTGGCTCAAATAATGATGAAAGGATCTATTGAAATTTGAGCGTGGTCTAAACGAAGCACTCGAGATAAAGGTATAATATTTATTACTATTTATTTAGGTTACTACAGAGTGAATGAAAAATTTGAAAGGGAAGTTCTTACTTGACTGGAATATTTTCCGTAAGGGCACTTAGACATGCATCACCATAGTGTACTATTGCATCGCAAGCAGCATGAGAGGCAGCCACTCTCCACGCAGCAACTAAAGTAGTCAGCTCAAAAGGGTAAAGCTCTCGGCGTTGATATGTGGACATGGCCCTGATGGGTGCCAAGCAGTCGTCATCTATGATCGTTTGAGGTGACAATGCCAATTTAACCTCTACAATGACTCGCGAGAGCCTACCGAGGTATTTGGTCAGCGTTGCTATCCTCCCGAACAGGACTGGTGTCGATTCGCCGACCTCAGAAGTATAAAAGGCTTAGTGAGCATTGGGCACAGGATCGAACCATCAACCACTGTACACCAAAGCACCTCTAACCACTGCACTGCACAAGTTGTCCAAGTTCAGAAAGTTTTCCAAACCACTGCCTTCAGTGTCTTCACTTGGCAACATAATAGATAACTCATAACAAGCGACTCAAAAGAAGGCGAAATCTGCCGAGATTTCCGCTGTTTCTCCAAATTCTTCAAATCAATGAGTACTACATTAACCACGTGAATAGCAAGACGCGTCTGAAGCAGTGTTTCAAGATGCCCTGTGACGCACACGTGGTCGATGGTTCGATCCGGTGCCCAAATCTCCCCAAGCCTTTCATCATTCCGGTGTAAGTGAATCGCTATCAGGCTTGTTCTAGGAGGGCAGCAGCACTGACTTGTTGCTTGAGCAAACCATCGCAAGTCATTGTGAAGGGCAGATATGCAATCAATTACCCCTAAAAGATGCTAGATGAAGACGAATGCATGGCGTATCCCTTCAGAATTCATCGATACCGAAAGCTCTATCACTTTACCCTCTCATATCAAGATACTTCAAAGATTACACAAGACAAGAAAGGAATCATAGTGCAATGCAATGATGCAATAGTCGCCATGTTTCCAAGGCAAATCTTCATTCTCTAAAATTGGTTCAACGAGTGCTTCTAAAAAAAGCGACATTACCGACAATACATTCATCCTGTATTACCTAATGTCTGCCTGGCTAGAAGCTTTTGCTATCTCCCATTTCATCTGTATAACGCTCTGAGGACGGCGTGTACACTATACTGTCCACACGTATTCAGGGACCTTTCCAGCTGGCAGAGCCTCCTCAATAGACTTTCAACGGTTATTCTATTATCAAGAAACAGTGATCTCGAATACTCCACTTGGTTTTCGAAAAGTCCTTCTAAGCAGGCTTTAGCAGCGAAAAGGAAAATACCTCGATCTTCGGTCCACGTCTTGTGCTCGGTTCTCGTGTGTAGTTGGTTAATCATTAGACTCAATATAATTTGATAGGATTTTCTTGAGCCTCTCAGAGTTCTGATATGGCACATTGAGTGCTAGTACTACGTTTCGGCTTCCTCGTAAGCCTTATCACTAGCACATGCCATTCGGCTACTCGTCCCTACTATTGTAGAATCGACGCCGTATAAGTTATAGGTCACTTTTAGTAGTCATCAACTAGCTTGGAAACGACGATTCTTCCAGTTGAACAGTGAATTACCTCCGATAAGATGTGTCAGCAAGGACGAATACTTTCGCATCCGTTTTTGACTCGATCAATTCTGCAATACGACGGGCTCTTGCCAAGAAATGATCCGGCAACTGAAGTGCAACTCTCTTATAATTATTGTCACGAATCCACTCGACGGTCTTGTCGATGTGAAAGAACTCTTCCAGCTGCCCACCATCAAGGCTCTGAAAAACATCCACAACAATCTCATGAAGGCAAATGAGTGTAGCCACGACGCCTGAACTCACCTTTACGAACTCGCTTATTCCCGATGAGATCGGGCTAGAAGTCTCGTCGACCGGTTGGTCGGATGGTGTATGTCCGGAAAAGAATTGTGATGTTGAAGGAACTGGATCAGCTGCTCCATGAACCATTGAGAAATAATTAGATTTCTAAAACAAAAAAGGTAAGTGCAACAATATCTTTCAATCGACTACGTTGAGACCTCGCTGAAATATTCAATATAATGAGACAAAATATTTTTGAGCCTTTCAGAGATCTGGTCAAGGCATTCGGCGCCGAAGATGTATGACTCCTCGTCAAGTGAAAAGATCACTTGATTTGGCGTTCTTTCCAGACTGACTCACTGCATGGCTTAAAGCTGTTCCGGAGAATATGTAACAATACCATCAAATCGCTATCTTGAGATCTCGATTAAAACTTCAGTCTAATCTGATAGAATGTTTTTAAGCCTTTGCGAGGTTTGGTAAAGGCATCTCGAGTGATAGATATAAGTTAGGGCGTTCTCACACGCCTCATCAGTACCACAAGCCTAACGGTTTGAGGCCTACATTTAACAGCAGCGGCGCCAATGAGGTATAACTCCTCGTCAAGTGAAAAGATCACTTGATGGGGCGTTCTTTTCAGAGTGATCGATTGTCGATTGCATGCTACGCTGTACGGTATCTAACATATCATCACGACTATCATGAGACCTCGCTCAGAAATTCAATATAACTTGATAGAATAATCAAAAAAGAGGTTCAATCACCCACAATAAGCAAAGATTTGACAAACTACACTTTCATTGGGTAAACATTCTTTGCATAGCTCTCAGCAAGAATTATGAGCTACCACAGTGAAGCTATCAAATAGTCCTTGGCCCAATGGTTAGGGACGTGAGCTATCAGGTAGCAAGGTGATGGTTCTGACCCCCTCCACCGATACTCTCTTGGAATCAATCCTCGAACGCCCTAGCTCGTATCATTCCGAGGTTGCAATGAGTCCAGCCGCACAAGCCTTCTAAATCAACCATGGAGAGGACGATATCATCAATCAACAGTCGAAAAAGCTCGTGAATTGTTCGGCAAACTGCTGGAAGTATTGCGATCCCTACACTAAAACGTGGTGTCGGGTGGTTTAATAATAATAAAGACGTAAGATTTGAATTCCGTCAAATTAATTCCCTCATAGCGGTTGAAAAGCAATTGCTTGTTCAGGAATGATAGGTGGTATGCAAACCTAACCTGGAGGTGAACGCGCCTGACCCACTCCGGTGGCGAATCGAATATGACAGCAGAACAGGAGCTCCAGCAGCGCAGTGGTTAGCACGAGTACCCGGAAGGGTGAGCGCGGGTTCGGGTTCAACTCCTGGCTGGGCTCAAAGTTTTGCATCACTAAAATTCTTTGATAAGAAGTCGAATCACAACACTGTTACTGAGGCGGTGAAATAATAAGATATATTGTCAATTACACTTCCAGATGTTGACTAAAACCACTTTGTACGATAAACCCTAGCTACCATATAGTAAAGAGATAATGGATACAGTTTAGCGGGATCAAACTATAGGCTGCGTATGCTTGAAGGGCACCTCCAACCACTGCGCCATACGCGCCACATCATGCAGTGATTATTAACATTATATATGAACCTCGTAACAAGCCATCAAAAACAGCATATGTTCGCTGCACCGTTGGCTGTGCTACGACCGTCGATAGCTCAGTTGGTAGAGCGGAGGACTGTAGAGTTGCAGCAATCCTTAGGTCGCTGGTTCGAATCCGGCTCGACGGAGTGTTTTGCAAATCTGCTGATCAGGCAAGCCACCGTGTCTCAGTATGGACGCAAGTCACTACTAGGATATGTCCGGGTTCTGAAGAAGGGGAATTCTACTAAATATCCAGCCACCGAATGACAATAGTTACTTGACACTATAGAGTGATGGAGCCAAGTCTTTTCTATAGTCGCTTCATGCTCATAACGCCTCTGTTCCTTTTGTTTTTCAGGAATTTTCTCTTTTATCTTTCGTTTCGAGTGTTTTCTTAAGACCACAGTTCAAATCTCAATATGCCTGATAATCATTTTTTGAGCCACGCATGTCAGTGGTCTGTTCAATGAGGGCTGACTTATAGAGCCCGATACACGTGTTTCGATCTTGCGATCTCGTCAGTCGGGCAGTTACCCTTTCTCGTCTTTTGCTAATCTCTGTGGGATGCTCCAGTCCCCACACTAAGAGTTAGCGACGACGAACGTTTTACACTCTATGTCCAGTGAATATTTCACCGAACACAGAGTCTTGTACACTCGATTGCTCTTGCTAGTATCTAATAATAAAATAATAATAATATAACGAAAGATATGATATATTGAATTTACTAGCCAAGAGCAATCGAGTGTACAACACTCTATGTTCGGTGAGATTTCAATGGACATAGAGAGTAAAGCTTTCGTCGTCGCTAACTCTTATTGTGGGGACTGGAGCACCCATAGAGATTGGCAAAAGACGAGAAAGGGTAACTGCCCGACTGACAAGCGGGCTCTATAAGTCAGCACTCTTTGATAGACCACTGTGACATGCGTGGCTCAAAAAATAATTACCAGGCATATTGTTATATACTTCGTACGATCCGTAAGCCATCGACTGAAGATCAGTCTAGACCACAACATCAAATGATAGTTCACTTTCGCTAGATTAATACATCTGCGGCCGGCGCTGCAATTACCAGGGTCGAGTCGAGGGCATGTGGCTCTGCTGATGCGTATGAGAACGTCGAAACGTACGTAACCATAGCGTACCAGACCTCCTCAAGGCTTAAAATATTCTATCAGACTATATTGAGTTTTTAAGCCAAGTCTTAAACACAATCGATTGGAGGGTATTGTTAATAATAGCATTCACTAGTACAATTATGAGACATCTTAAAAAGGATAAAGGATAAAGCTCTCGGCGTTGATCAATCCCTGAGGGATGCGCCATGCATTCGTCTTCAATTTCTAACTTCGTTTGAGGTGATTGAATGCATATCTGGCCTTTACAATGACTCGCGGAGGCCTCCCGCTGAACCGAGTCAGTGCTGCTTATCCTCCCACTCAAGTCTGAGACCAGTCTGGTAACCAATTTACCGAACCCTGGAGGATGGATGGCTTGGTGAGCCATGAGCGCGAGATCCATCATTGACCTCGTGTGCGACGCAGTGCACCACTAACCACTGCGCCACATGCGCTCTTCTTAGACGTTTACATATATTTAATATCATACCACTGCTAAAAAGCAGTCAAAATATAGAATACATTAAGATTTTCTATAATAAATCGCGATGTCAGATATGGAAATCACGGATAGAATGAGATCATACGAAGAACGACGATCGGGCAAGAATCGTACAGACCATGGAATCAGGCCGAATCGATTTTCTTCGGCTATCAGAAAGGAGGAGAGCGTCTCGATCCAGAGAATCCCAGCGGACCATTGGTCCCTAAACCCGACGCTCACTAGGCCTTTATCGTTGTAGATCGTCTTTTACACCGTCTTTCCGTAATTACACAGAAATTCACCATACAGCAATCGTTTCAAACTTTTGACTTAAAGATTTGCCAGATCTTTTTCACTTTCAAACTTTGACATCCCATATCCTTCCACTAGATGTCTTGGATTATCACAGCTATTCCGTATCGATATAAGCGTTGGGTGCACTTATCGTTGAAGAGCGCCTGTGGCGCAGTGGCAGAGGTGCTCTACGTCCGTCGCCCAGGTGGTCTATGGTTCGATCCCGCGCTTGGCCCATCAGCCTTGATCCTCGGAGTCGGTATCAATTGAGCCAAATCGCAGATGCATGACATCCCTCGTAGATTGACCAATGCCAAAGCTTTATCCCTTCATTCTTCTTAATCATCCTGATATTGTCGTCATCGAGCCGATAGCACATAGTAAATAGAAATAAACAGAGTGGTCCTCCAAGATTTCATGTGTTTCTTGGAATGTTGATTCGGCAGTTCGTCTCCTTATGATATCGTGAATGCTGGCCGAGATTCACGTACGCGTTTGGCAGGGGCCGAACCAGAGCCTTGCTCATCACTTTTGCTTTTTGACACACCGCATCGCTAGCCACTGCGCTTCTCTTCCTTCGCGTCCAATTACCACTATACAAATACTAAAAGTTGCCTTTCAATGACTGCTTCTAGAATCTCTTGACACTTCGATAAATTCTAGAGCTTGTTTTGAGCCTTTTCGAGGTTTGGTATGTCAGTGGCTTACTACGCTTCGGCAGTCTCGTTCGCCTCATCAGAACCACAAGCCCTCAGGGTTAAGAGAACATCTCACGGTGTCTAGACATGTATCCCCGTTCCCTATTACCGTAGGAGTGCTTGTTGGGGCGTGTGGCTCTAATGAGGCGGGCGAGACCACCGAAGCTTACGTAAGCCACTGACATGAGCGTACCTCGATGTAGCCTAACTCTTTCCGAACCATGGACCCCCTCTCTGTTGAGTCTAACAATGGTGTCTAATCTCCGATGTGTTACGTCTGACAATGGCACACTGCGGTTAGACACCTTTGTTAGACGCAACAAGGCTAAGGGTTAGAGACGCAGGGAGTTGGGTCCGTGGGTCCGTGGTCCCCAAGGTTGAAATGGTCTCCACAGTATAAGAGTTATTGTATAATATCGACAAGGGTCTCATCCTATGGAGAATCTACCTGCTAATAAGACTGCATTTCCTCGATTTTTGTCGTCAACTCAGGCCCCGAACGCGGTTGAGCTTGCCTAAGATCCTCTTGTGTTCCATCTCTGTGTTTCTTCGAAATTTCTTCACATACGAGAAAGATCAGAGTGCATGTGGCGCAGTGGTTAGAGGTGCCCTGCGTCTCACACGAGGTCAATGGTTCTATCTCGCTCTCATGGCTCACCAAGCCATCCATCCCTCAGGGGTCGGTAAATTGGTTCTAGACAGGTCTCAGACTGTCTGGGAGGATAAGCAGCCAATTCACACTCACCGACATGAAAACGATTGCATCACACTCGAAGTTAAAATGAAATCGAATGCATGGCGCATCCCTCAGGGATTGATCAACGCCGAGAGCTTTATCCTTTATCCTTTTACCAGAAAGATCTAGGGCTTATATTTTTGCTACTTTCTCGCCCAGGATGACTTATATTTTTCAGATTGTGCCCCCGATGCGCGGCAAACGCGGTGGAGGACGGCATACTATTATGGATGGTCCCGTGAAGCTCGCGATCCTGCATTTTTTGGCAGTAGCAGTACTGCAGGACGGGTAGACGAGGTGGTATCTTATACTGTGCAATTTCCGAATCGACGATCTTTGAGATCTCTGAGAGACATTTTCTAAACCGACGCTAAGTTAGTAATATATAGTAGTCCCAATAATGTGGAGTGCTGTGCAAAAACATTTGCGTCAGCCGGGATTCGAACCCAGATCTCAATCTTTTCGTGAGTGCAAAACGAGCGTCGATGGTGCAACGATTAGCATACGCTCGCGGAAGGAGTGAGATCTGGGTTCGAATCCCGGCTGACGCAAATCTTTTTGCACAGCACTCCACATTATTGGGTATATTGTAACATCATACCACCGCAAGTGGCGGTCAAATAAAAAGAGTGGTAGTGGTATTGGCAGTTCTGTAGCTGACATGTAGGTGATTTCGGCCTCTTTAGAGCCTGTACAGACGTTACATAGACCCCTCAGTTCTTTTCCGTTAGACGGCACAGGCTCAAAAGCCAGTCCTTTTGCTGGACAGGCAGTTTTCATGAGAGTGTTAGCATCATTCCAAAGCCTAGATAACTGACTAGCGCCGTACATGGTCGGTTTTTAATAAACTCTTTTATAACGCTGTAAATTTCGAGATTGTGTTTTACATCGGCTGCACAATCAATTATTACTTCGCTGGAAACGCGAAAAGCACATGAACGTATAGAGAAAATCTTTAGTACAAGGATCAGACATTTAATCTGGGATTCCTTTCAAAGCGGAGAAAAAATTCCTAATCAATGTCAAAAATCGCACTTTCGAAGTGAGGCAAAGATGTGTATCGACTGGTCGATGACGGGGCCGCCGCGTCGAATTTACGGGTGCCACCCACCCTGGCTATAGATCAGCTGATAAACAAACAATTCGATGATGTAAAACTCAATCTTATTTTCCCTGCTACGTTGCAGTGAGACAGTCTTTCGAGAAAATAAGCCCAGCAATGTAATCGCGGAGATTTACGCTATCGATTGGATTACTATAATATAAGAGAGGGCTCTATCTTGCGAGAAAAGCGCAAGTGTGGAACGAAAACGTTTTCATTCGATGAAGCGTTGTAAAGAAATTCATGAGAAAATCGGCCAGGTGCGGTGCTAGCCAGAGATTTAAGCTTTCGAGCGGTTACTAACACTCTTGTAAAAAGTTCGTTTACTGCAAAAGGGATCGATTTTTGCTCTAGTGCCGTCTAACGGGAAATTACCGAATATTCGTGTGATCCAGTGGATCATCGATTCATTTATTACTGCTCATGATCAAGTCAGAAAATCAAGCGGAGAAAAGGCGCCTGCCATATGTGACGGGATCTGATGCCATCTTCCTCCGATACATTCTTTAAATCTTTGCAGTGTTTTGGATAAACGCTAAAAGTCTAGAGACGAATTGAAGGAGGCGCCTTTTCTCCGTTTGATCTCCTGATCTGATCCGGAACAGTATAAATGGATCGATAACCCACCGACCCAAACGAATAATCTAGCAGAACGTACGTCTAATCTCTGAAAAAGGTGAAGTCGCCGAAGTGTCAGCCATCGAACTGCTGCTATTACTAGGGAAACCAATACCTTTTGATCGACTATGTTGAAACATCGCCTAACCCTTTCGGATCTCTGGACTCAGCCTTCTGCCTCTGAATCTCAGCATATTGCGTCTAACAATGGCGTCTGACCCTAGCGTCCCGCGTCTAACAATTGCACGCCGGGGTAGACGCCATTGTTAGACTCAACACGATGAGGGCTAGAGATGGAGAGGGTTGGGTCCATGGTCGCGGAAGGGTTGAAAATTGAATATAGTCTGGCAGAATGTCGTAAAACTTCCAGAGCTCTGGCACGGCACCCTTTGTGTACACGTACGTTTCGGCGTTCTCACACGCCTCATCAGTATTCTATGCCTACGATTCACCTCTCCAACTAGTAGTAGCGGCGCCAAATATCTTTCAATCTATGCAAAGTGAAAGACCACCTGATGTTGCGGCCTAGAATGATTGGAAGTCGATGGCTTCCGATAGTTATGCAAGCATTTTACTATACCTTCCAATCGACCATCTTGAGATTTAGTGTAGTCTGACATGATGTTCATGCTGTATGCTTCCGTAACAGCCGTAAGCCATCAGCTGAAAGCCAGCCTAGAGCGCAACAGCAAGTGACATCTATTTCATTTCTTCTCGATTGATCCATCTTTGACACCGCTGCTATCGATAGTAGGCGTGAGCCATGTAGGGCGTGTAGTACTGATGAGGCGTGCGAAAACGGGTAGACATACGCCAATAGAGATGCCTTACCAGACCTCCGAAAGGCTTAAAATATTCCGTCAGACTATACTGAGATCACCAACGTCGCGTCGGCCAAGCTAGATGTCTTTGAGATCTACATTTATCTATTTTAGATCCCGAGGTTATCAGAAAATCGGTATCTTTATTTTTTTACTCCATTTCTCAGTCTTCCGCTTTGAAACAGTGTTTAGGAAGATCCCGATCGACCATCAAGTGGTGTTCAAATACTTCTACCAAATCGTGGTGAAGAGGACGAGACCCCGTCTAGCGGATATCGTGGCGGATGGTCGTCTCGTCAAACTCGTGATGCTTCGTCATTCTTTGGCAGTAGCAGTACCTCGTCCTCGTGCGGACGATGCCGATTATTCCAGTGTCCGTTGGTTGCTTTCCATTTTTCGCCGTCATTACCGCCGACGGTCACTGTCATCGTCATCGTTCTAATTTGCTCTTTTCAGGAGGACGTTGATCGATTGTCAAGTAGCCTTCAGCAACTTCCTTATCGTGAAGATGAGGAGACTTTATCAACAAAAGAGCAGCGCGTGGCGAACGCACCTTCAAGAGATCGTCGAGGTATTATATCTAAAGACCGAAGATTTGATTAAGGCTCGGCAGGTAAAATGAAGACTGAAAATACCTCACGAACTGTCTCTTTCATCTGAAGCCTGCTCGAGGTTGATATGTCTTCTTCAAAATCGATGACTGTTTCGACCTCTTCACCTTCTTCAGAGCCGCTGTTCTCAGGTGTAAGACTATTAGTATGCTAGCCCTTAACTCTTTGAGACTGAAATCTCCCTTTGAACCCTTCCTTCCTTCAAACCCTTCAAACCATTTGAGCAGTTTTGAAGAATGCGAAGTTTCCGAACCCTTAGACATCGATGCAGTAGAAGCAACCTCGCGCAAGCTTTAAATTAGAGACGGTTTGTGGAATCGTAGAGGCTTGTCATTGTCTTCGGAGTTCTGACCAGTACAAAAGGTCTCTTCTTGCGTAGTCGCATTATCATGAAGTGATAATTACATCTGGATCTTTCATTCAGAGCCTTTCCTTATTTTCAATACACCTCTTCTCCGTCCGTTGCTCTTCAAAGTGCTATAATAAGGCTTATATCAGCGCATCCTTTAATCCCTTGAGGAAAGCAAATAAAATGATTGCATTCAGCACGCGGTTCTTGTTATTTGATTTGGATTTCTTTTCTCTGTTTTGTTAGGATTTTTAGGGTTCTCGTATCACTTTGATACTCCACGATTTACTTTACACACTCGAATGCTTTTTTTCCACACAAATCTCTTAAGTGCTGAGGAAACTGCAATGCGAAAAGTAATCCTTTATTCATTCCTGCAGTGCACGAAGAGAGCCTTTCGAGTAAAAAAGGCTAGCGTTAGAATCACCATTTTCAAACTATCGAATGACTTCTAAAAGTCTAATGAAGTAGCCTTGTTCTGGTGAAGTTTCTTGAATAATCGTGCATCAAAGAGGGTGCACACCATCCCTAAAGGGTTGTTTTACGTCGAAATTCAACTTTCGAGTGGAATGAACCCGAGTGTATCAAGAAACCCCCGAAACGTAATGTATGGAGAATATACTGTCCATAGAATAGGCATTTGTATCATCTGTCTCCCGTTTGTTGCCGAGTGACTAGAAAGGGCCACCAGTAATCCTTCCATTTTTCCCTCCCCCCTGCAAGAGCAGCCCGGATCCTACTTGTTCATGGGAATTCCTTGAGCAACACGTCTTTCTTTTGGGCTTTTCGTGAAGGAAGCGAACCATGGGGAAGCATTTTCATAGTATTTGAAATTAGTTGTTTTAATACAATTTAAGTACTTCTAGATAATGTCTTAGCGCCAAGAAGTTCTCTTATGACATCTGAGAAGTCTAGAAAGGAGCAAGGTCCTGTCATCTTAACAAAGGACTCAATCATGACGGACGGAGTGAAATTCATCAACGACAATATGGACGTTTGCGATCAATTATTGGTCTGTCGCTTCTTCTGTGTGCTCTTTTGGCACATAAGACATTCATTTTATACATTTTTTTATTTACACGACCGGTCATCACAATTTGATGTTGTGCGATCCCAGTACTTCTAGCATTCGATTCGCTTTACGTCTTCTTCTTGAAAGACGTAGATTACTGGTCGAGCATGTTTCCTTGAAACCTCTAGAATAGCTTGGCTGTGGGCGTCCCATAGAGCGTTCTTGTTCACTACCGAAAAGTGTGTGTGTGTAGGGGGGGGGGGGATGATGGATCTCAACCCCGTGCGCGCCGCAACGAGCGTCACAATCAGTCGGCCACGGCGCCCTTTTTATCTTACTTTATATAAGTATGCAGATTTGTTTATTGCGCTATTTACATTCAGCAAAATATATATGAAGAATTCTTCTATTTAACCGCTCTATTAGCAGCTTTTTGATGCTGAAACTATTGTTCAGCTTTACTTAGCAATATCAAAACTTTGAGCCTCGAGCGGGAGTTGAACTCTCGTCTTACTTTTTGTGGAGGCGTGTCCTGACCAATGCACTTCTGAGCTACTGATCTGCTATAACTTTATGGTTTCTTCGTTTATCCAAAGCAAATGAAGAGACGATCCCTTTCGCTGTATTAAAACTTTCTGCTGCATTTTTAATAATCATTCGAAAGCATGAATATGTGGCTACTCCGCTACTTCGCTTTTTTTTTGTAAAAGCTCTGTTATAACGCTATAACAGAGGGAGAATATTTGCGTTTCACGCAGGCGTTTTTTCTCGCAGGACAGAGCTCTTTCTTCAGAATATCAGTAACCATTCAATAATGTAGGTTTTATGATTTCAACGCTATGCTTATTTTGTGGAAAGAGCGCTTCACCACAGTGTTGCGGGAGGACAAGATTGATTCACACACGCGAGTATTTGTTTTCCGGCTGATCTACGGATGAGGGAGAGGAAAGGAGAAGGGAGTGCCCGTGGTTGTAACGCGACGATCGATTGGGGGCACTGAGGCGGTTCACATGTAAAGTGCTATTTTTGTTATTCACTTAGGCATTTTTTTATCCGCTGCGAAAGAAACTTCAGATAAAACGTATTACTCCGATAGTACAAGATTTCCTCTGTACGTTCGCATGCTTTTCGTGCTTCCAGGGGAATAATACTTGGAGTATGCGGCCGGTGTAAAAAATAATTTTACTTTGAATGCTACAACGTTATAAACGGGCCTTTTCCCAAAGGAGCAAGTAGTGCAGTAGCCAGAGAATTGATATTTTGAATGATTACTAACACTTTTATGAAAAATCCTTGTTCAGCGAAAGAGATCGGTTTTTTATTTGCTCCCAGATTGTTGAAAAGAACCACTCTTCTTGCGCTACAGGATATCGGATCTGTAAGAAACCTCTGAAAAGAGTGAGACACGGGTTCAACTCCCACTCGAGGTTCAATGTTTTGGATATCACTCGACATTCTAGGATATATAGTTATAACATTTCACCACTACTCAAGAAAGCGATTGAATAAAAAAGTTCTCGTCGATTGAGTATATGTATTGGCCTCCGGCTTGATTGGGTTCAATGCTGATATAAGTTTATCAGGCCAAACCGTTGACGGTTGGTGGCTAACAGACCTGTAGCTTGTATCACAGAAGGAGTGATAGTAGAACAGGAACCCCGGTAGGGCAATAGATTAGCCCGCACACCAGAAACGGTGAGAACCAGCTTCGATGTTCTCCCGAGGTTCAATGTTTGCATATCAGTCAACATTCATGAGTTATTTACAGCAGTCAGATTTGGTTAAGTTCTAGAAGTAGAATGTTAAGTTTTCAGGAATTTCTTAGTGGTGAGAATAGCAACTATAATGTGATCTCAGCTATTGGCCCACAGGGTGCTGGTAAATCGACGATTTTGAGTATGATTGGTGGAAATAATTCTCAGGATATGTATAGGTATGTGAATTTGCCCTTTATTCTCGACTAATTTTGGCTCACCAATTGATTAAAGGCAGTACATCTTTCGACCAGCGTCACGTGAAGCTCTGGAGAGCTCTCGACATCAAACCACGAAAATCCACGCTTACATCACGAAGTTCAAGGAGATTTTTCTCGACTGTCAAGTAATAATTCATTTCAAATCCCCATGTGGAGTGATTTGGTCTTTGGATTTTTGGAGTCGTCTCCAATTCCAGGCTTCTAACTGTGCGTCTGTACTCGATGAAGCAATAAGGTACAGTCGGTCAACACTTACTGATGGACGTTATGCCATTAATAACTACATGGAGGTAAAACGTTCCATTTTCTAGAGGGTTTTGTTTCAGAAAATTTTTTGAGAATTTTTTAGATGAAACTGGTTCTTTCATAGAGGATAGAAGATAAAGCTCTTCTCGTTGATCAATTACTGAGAGATACGCTATGCAGTCGGCTTCATTAAGCATCGTGAGAAGTGATTTAATGCATACTCGGCCTTTACAATGACTCCTGGTGGCCTACCGATGTATCAAGTCACTTCTGCTATCCTTTCTGATAATTCTGGTATCAGTTCGCCGGCTACAAGGGTGGATAGGAGGCCTAGTGAGCCTCAGGCGCGAAAGTGAACTATCGTCCACTTGTGTGTCGCAATAAACTCTAACCAAGGCGCCACGCTCAACCTATATGTATAAAAGTACTTAAAAACATATTCCATTTTGTTAGTATCCTGAATGCCTTTCTAAAGGGGAGTTCCTACTCGGAGAAGATCAAGGACCATTTCGCTCTAGCAAATAATAGTTAGAGTACGCGGCCGGTGTACAACATAATCGGGCCTTAGGCACTAATGGGCTTTCATGCTCACCTTCGCACTACAGGTCTCACCTTCCCAAAGGGTTAGGTGCGTCCCTCAGAGATTGATCAACGTCGAGAGCTTTATCCTTTATCATCTACACATGTGTATGCATGTATATCTATACATACGCACACATCTATGTCACATATACAGTTGTATATTTGTATATATGTATTTATATATGTGTACATGTATGTTCATAAATATGCATACATATGAACGCGTAATATGGATATGATTGTTCGTCAGTTTCAGATTGTGAAGCTCATTGCATTTCTCATGCAAATATCTCACACAATACTGGTTTGCTCAGATTGGTTGATTGATATTGAAATGGTAAAGGTGTGTCTTGGCCACTTTTCCTGTGCGATGATATAGTTTTCGCCTAATTTGGAAGCTGCACTATCCCCACTCGCGTCTTTTTTTGTCTGTATCAGATTTGTTGAGTTCTAAAGCGTTTTCTTGTGCACTATTTCAGCTGATCCGTACTGCCGAAATGTTTCGTGCCAATTTTGAACACGTCACTGAGAAGATCCCGAACTATAATGCTACTAGAAAAGTCAATTTAGGTGAATACTTTTTTCAGATTCTAGTTAATAAAAAAGTTTTAATCTCAAAATTATTACTAATTTTCTACCAAAAAGGCCGTGCTGCTTGTAAGGAGATAGTTTTCTTTCTCTTAATATGTCGACTTCTCTTCGTATTTGCCATAAGTTTTGGCACCACTGCAATGAACACCAGATTTATAAAACAGAATAATCACAATTGCAATCTATTTGGTATCGTTCAATTGTCTATTTTCTTGCGAACATTTTGGTATACGACTTGCCTATACTTGCTTTAAGATGGACTTGTCGTGGGAACAAGTTTGCTTACTACTCATGCACGATTGGTGCATTAGGGAAAATGCTAGTGAAACGGCTAGCCAGATTAATGGAGCTTGCTGTGGACGACCCGAGCGCGACTGATCCTCCAGACTGTTCTCTCCAGCTTTGAGCTTTGCGAACCACTTTCCTAGCCGTCCTTTCTGCAACCGTATCATCGCACCATTGCGCACTGCTTCACTAGCATTTACCTTTACGCGTCATTCGTGCATGAATAGAAAGCGACTTTGTTCCCAAGACAGCCTCCCTTTAGAGCAAAAATGGGCAGGTTATATACCAGAATCTTCGCAGGA
Organism: Parelaphostrongylus tenuis; assembly: GCA_019055375.1. NCBI lineage: Eukaryota > Metazoa > Nematoda > Chromadorea > Rhabditida > Metastrongylidae > Parelaphostrongylus > Parelaphostrongylus tenuis. Next base: position 33,802 of record JAHQIW010001370.1, read on the forward strand.
AATTGAGCAATTGAACGATATCAAAGTCATGCAATTTCAATTAATTTATGTGTATAAATTTGGTGTTTATTGCTCTAGTGCCAAAGCTGATGGAACGATCCAAGATTTACTGATTATGGCAAACTTATATATGCGGTTAATCCTATACAAATTTATTTCGATACTTGAATGGCCCGTCTTCTCTAGTAGTACGAGCCCCAGCATAGTTTCCATGAGAAACTACTCACATATATAGTTCAAGTTCTCTTATTTGCATAGTCATTAGATTTCAGTTGTTCTGCATACACGTGCCAAGTCGGCTGATTTTTCTTCTGATGTACTACAACAACGGGCTGCTCTACTGCGGACCTTCTTTAGCGATTCTAGACGGTAATTTTACTGTAGTTTTGCTGTTATTGCAGCTTACACTTTCTTTTCTTCTACGACTACCTTTTATGTATATTTTGAAGCAGTTCCTAGGACCGATTATCGATTAGTCTCTTAATTGAGCAAATAACTCCTCTTTTCATGTTCAGCTGACACAAGATTGTTAATAGTACAATTTATTTGATACATTACAAACGATATTAATGGCTGACGATTCAGCGTTTTCTCTTTCTACAGAGACCAGAAGAGGTAAATTCAACTCAATTCAATGTAGTCGAACTGACTGCTTGTGGCTCTGAAGATAGCGAAATCTTTGAAATGTCTTCTATAATTATTGTCTATCGTGTACTGAATAAATTATACCGTCACCAGTCTCGTGTCCTCTCAGCAAGCAAAATACGGAGTGATTGAAGCCATCTCGTTTTGCTGCATTACCCAAGTATTGGGTTTGTTTTTGAGTGGATGTTGCAGTTGTTAGAATTTTTGGTACAGAACTTGAAGGAAATCTATCATATTCCTTTTCAGAATACGGGTAAGCAGCGAAGATGATTTGGTTGTTTTTCCCCTAGCTGATATTAAGCCGCGAAAAGATGGTTTACCTGGAGCACACCCTCGTGAGTTTTCACATGATTAATCCTGGTCTACCTCTACCATTTTCTTATAACCTAAAGGGATTACATCATTGATTTTGTCATCCATAGCGCCATATTGTAAAGGGTATAAATATGCATCGTATGTGTTTCCTATCGTGCACATCTTTCTTCGTAATTTCCAGCAGAAGGTGTAAGGGTTGGGGTAAGCTATCGCATGGTTAGCCCTCTAAGGGCCGCATGATACGTTTCGTATCAAGCCGGGCGATCAACCCTTCACAGGCACCCTAAAGTGCGTCTCTTGGGAAGACAGGCGCAGACATGCACAGGCAGATACCGACATCCAAACGCTGGCCGCGACGCCACCTTCGTATCAACTGTGGTCCTCAAGTGGTTAACACGGTGCAGAGTATCGGAAACTATTTGATAAGCAGTGTGCTGGTTCGCTTGCAATCAATAGTCTTAACTCCTTAGCTCAACAAAAGATCTCAAGGAGAATAGGTGGTTAACATCTTGGTTATTAAGTACGAATACAGAGCGCTAACTTATCTACACCACCATGCTCTCCTTCAGTCTAGGTGTTAATGCCTTAGCTTGGCTATCTCGGAGATTGCAAGGGCAACCGTCTTGACCAGCGTCATTTTGAAAGAAGTCGAATCCCTAAGCAACGAGTGAGATATTTGCGGAGACTGCATACGAGGAAACGAAGGGTTGGTAGATAGTTCTGGAATCCGCATAGTAAATTGTGGTGACAGATCGTGTAGAGTGAGATAATCAAAAGTTTATAAGTGATAAAGGATAAAACTCTCGGCGTTGATGGGAATGCACCGTGCATTCGTCTTCGATTTTTAACTTCGTTTGAGGTGATTGAGTGCATATTTGGCTATTACAATGACTCGCCGGGCGTACTGTTGTATCGAGTCAGTGCTGCTTATCTTCCTAAAAAAGTCTGGGGTCAGTCTGATAGAAATTTATGGACGCCGGAGGAATGGATGGCTCGGTGAACCATAAGCGCGAGATCGAATCATCAACCTTGTCTGTCGACGCAGACCCACCTCTGACCACTGCGCTACATGCGCTTTTTTCTGTAAAATATATGTATACATTTGTTTATATACCCGTGATTATCGTGTTTATGTTGAACGCATTTGTAGAGTCTGCTCCACCTGCTGAAAGGATTCTGGATGCCCAAGAAATTGTGGATTTTGATAAGAGCATGCGGAAGTTGAGATTAAATGTTTCTCGGCTTCCTAGAGATAGATTTTCAACGGGAGAACAGGAAATCACTGAAAAGCAATGGTCAGTTGGAAGACTTTGAACACAGCGTTTTATTTTTTCTTTTTTTTTTGTGAATAGCAAAATACGGTTTAATGGAGTGGGATCTAGTAATTAGTTTAGATAGTGCTTATTTAGAACTAATTGGAAGTAAAAAATTTTCAAATGGTACAGTTTAAATATGTGACTCGATTACAAAGAAATTTCCGTTCAAAGTTATTCAAAAGAATTGCCTGTAGGAGTGAAATTGAATATGTGGTTCTGGAAATCGGCTATGTATGACCTCGGCATTTTCTGATCGCCTCCTAGGCACTTCCCAGTCTCTTATCGGTAGATTTTGGTCAGTTTATCCCGCAGAAATGAACGTATGTCAAATTGGCGATTCAAGGACAAAAAATCCATCCCCTAAATCCACCTGTCTCCCAGGACAGTACGAGTTCGCTTTTGGTTTGCGTTTGATTCCCTTCCCCATGACCTGTGCACGTGCCTCGTGCAATCGCGACTAACTCGTCAGAGTTTTCTCAGTGAGGAAGGTCCGTGGAATTTCGGTTATCGAATGGTTACGTAGGTTTGGGTTGTGAAAGTATTTGATTGAGTACGCTGTTCGTGTCAATTTTACTATTCCAAGTTTTGAAGAGAACGAAATTGCGGTTACGTTAGTAGGTGTGTCATAATGAATGAATCTTTCACACCGCCTCGTCGTTATTGGTCAAGAGAAAAGTGGAAAACATGTAGTATTCCACTTACATCAGAGAACACACTCATCTTTAGTTTCGTGGAAACAAACATTCCTAATCCACCTTGTTCAAGACAAAGTCCTCGTCTGGAGCGGATTTCATAAATCCGTTAATTCTAGACTTTAGAGCGTTTGATTTATTCCTAATACCGATTATCGATGAGCCTTGTTATCAATCAAATAATTACATATTTGGTTAATTTCGCTTATTCGGGGACAAACGAATATTCGACCTGATTCGCTGGACAAAAATTTTTCATAGGAGTGTTAGTAGTCATTCGAAAGCTTGAATCTCTGGCTACAGCCAGCACTTCGTGGCCTTTTTCCGAGAAGACCTTTTTACAACTGTGTAGCATGTAGAATAAAATTATGTTCTACACTCGCCGTGCACCTCTGTTTTTATCACGTGTATAATTTGCTGGAAACTGGAAAAGCATATGAACGTGTAGAGAAACTTCCTAGTATCTTAGTCAATCGTTTTGTCTGGAATTTCTTTCACCGACATGTCTAACGCGTTAAGGCATCGATCGACCGCGCCGCCCCTAGCCCGTAGATCGGCCAGTAAACAACCTCATCGAATTTGTGAAACCCGATCTTATCCTTCCTGCTTCAGTGCAATGAAGCGGTTTTTCCAGGAAAGAGGCACAGCGTTGGAGTTATTGAAATTTGCGCTATCGAATGATCACTAATAGTCTAGAGAAAGAGCTCTATTCAGCAAGGTGTAACACAAATGTTTTCTTTCTCCTGCAGTGCTACCTGAAGAGTACTAACACTCTTCGGAAGAATTTTGTTCAGTGAAATATAATCGAGATAAAAAAAAACGCGTGCTCGTGGGGAACATAAATTATTTTGAATTTTACAGCTTTATCAAAGGTAATTTTGAATAATCGACCACGTACTGCGCTAGCTAGAGATTTAAGCTTTTCATTAATTACTAACATTCATATGAAAAATTCTATTCTACAGTGCTATTTATCGCAGTCTTCTTAACGCTCAGATTCTCAAAAGATCAAGCACGGAATCGATGTTTTTGAAACCTCTATGCAGTAGCTACAGATGTACAATCAATCATTCAGTGGCGGACTTCATTATCAGTTGGCCCTTCTCCGAAACTTCCCTCTCGATCGTCAATCTCTCGTCGTTCGAAATCCAAAATTACGGTCCATGGAGGATTTTCCTGCCTGTGAAATGTTGAATTTCGTAGACAAAATTCTACAGATTGTAGATAGCTTTCGTAACATTCAAAAAGTTCGAGATATCATCTGAAGATAAGAGACGAGATTATTAATTCACATTTGTACTTAGACCAGTACATATCACTGAGAGTAGTTTTAGAACTGCTTAGTAGGCAAACAATATGAGCGACAGTGGTCTTGAGGATGTAGTGGTGGTACACTGCCCCCTGGGTGTATGAAACTCCCTCCTATAGTCAGTTTTTTTCTATATCACTCAGCATAATTAGATTTATGATTGCGGCATTATGTCATTGCTTGAGAGCGGCTGAATAAAAAAGAACTTGTAGGGTGTAATATAATTATAGTGAATTAACAAACTTCAGGTTCTTTCTGGCCAAGAATATCTGGAATGATGCTTTATTTGGATCGTTACTTGAGCAGTACAAAGGCTACCTCTGATGGTAAATATGCTACCAGTGGAGAGTCAGATATTCCACCATTCCGCTGTTAAGGAGTGTGGTGCTTTTGTTGTTGGGGCAAGACTCTATTGCTATTCTGCCTTCATGCGTTCAACTACAATAAATATTTATAATCAACTGGAATTCTTATTTCTAACCATTTTAGGGCTGGCATGATATTTCGAATATCAATGATGAGTGCTGTGCAAAACTTTTGACCTCAGACGAGAATCGAGCCACATCTCACTTTTTCAGGGGACGCATTAACCAACTGCACTACTGACGCTCCTGCTCTGCCATCCTCTTTCTGCCACACTTATCATTTTTAAATATCACTCAGCATAACTGGGTTCAAAGCCTGTATGTGCTTGACAAGAAGAAGTCGTTGGCAGTCGGTTGCTGATAGATCGATTCCTTGTGTTGCAGAGAGAGTGATAGCAAAGCAGAAGCCCGACAGCGCAACAGGTTACTACGTGCCCCCGTAAAAGGTGAAATAAGGGTTCGATACCTGTCTGACGTCCAAAGTTTTGCATATCAATCCGCATTATTGGACAATATTTCCTGAGGAATTCGTATCCGATTCAGTACACTTATTGTTCGGTATCTTTCGGTCTATTTCAAGGCATGAGTTGAGATTGTCGAGAATCCATTCATCCGTGCCCCCTCAATTCCGACTGCTGAGCGTTCCCCTTTTCAATATTTTTTTCCAGTTGTAACTTATCCTGAAATAAATTCATTCCTACAGGATCGAATCTACAGTTTGCGTAGTTGGTGTTTCAGGGGTATTGCTTGGAGCACTTAAGTTACTGAAGCTAAGTGGCATTATTTATTTATTGCTGGGAGAGAGACAGAATAAGGGGCTTAGTAGCGGAGTGAGTAATACGTGAGCTTCGGAGAAGGCGATTGCTAATTCGAAGCCACCACGGGTTTCAAATTTCGTAGCGTATATCTCAGTGCCTTTGCTGGTAGGTTGTAAACGCGGTTGGCAGTGTTATTAACAAAGTTGTACATCAGATGATATTCGTTATTTATTACTATTCAATTTTTTAAAATTACTTTTGTTATCTGTGAAGTTCAAGTTTTCTTTTTTACTTACATCCTTATTTATCAAAGTTTTATACCGATAACGTTAGAATTACCGAGCCTCATATACGTGCCGGTATTCTCCATACTGTTTCTACGAATGTAGGAATATAAATTGTGAAATTGACGTTCCTGCAATATGATACTTACCTTACTCCAACATCTGCTGAGTTTTTTATTCCTCCAGTTGTTCTGGTCTCATGTTTTTAGATCTTCTTCTATAGGCAGACATATTTGCTGGAAGTTTGGAAGACCAAAGAAAAGGATATACGTTTCAGTAGTGCCAACGATGATTCAAAGAGTGGACCTTGTTCGGCAGTGAACAATCCATGTGGGGATGCGCAACGTTTCTTACTTCATTCTTACTATGATAGTTTTATGTTAAATATATAGATGGATGATCAGTGAATAGATAGATTATACTACGCCAAAACATGCTCATGTAAGAAGTACGGCGGCGACTAAATTGGCGAAATGAGTAGTCCGTTTTGTGGTCGTGTAAATGAACATCTGGTCAGCAAACTTAACGCTAAATCGGATATCGTATTAGCTGCAGACACAACTATAAGAATCCAAAATAGAAATACCATCCCTAAGAGGGAACTGAGCATTTTCATGCTTTTTCTGCTAAAGCAATGGAGGCGTTTGGCTGACGAGGTTGTAGACAGTCTAGTCTTTCCTGGCTCCGAGAAAGGCAATTTATGCTGTGACGTCGACTGTATAAACTATAACAACCTCGCATTTGGCTTACAGAAAATAATCCGAACTACAAAGCCGAATTTACATTTATTTCAGAATAGTGGACATTGAAGGGGCTCATGTACCGCAGTAGCTAGAGTGCCCTGCGAACACAAGTGCTTAAGTCTTTCATCCCTTCGGAGTTTCAGACTGGTAACAGACTTCTATAGTAGGTTATCGACGCTAACTCGATATATAGAAAGGTCTCCGTAAGTGCTTCGTAGATACCAAATATGGATGCAATCATTTGCAACGATGTTTTACGAAGTCGAATGCATGTTGCATCTCTCAAGATTCGATCAACGCCGATAACTCATTTTTTTTTCTCACTGAGATAGAATGTGAGCGTAACTGTTTAGCTGAAAGCGTGGCAAGAAGGGTATTCTCCAATTTGTCACAATTTCTTGAGAAACTAAAATTAACCATCTGAAGTGGAAGGAAAATACATTAAAACAACATTTCGTTTAGCAATTTATTCAAAACGAAGTGGAGTTATAAATACAGCTTTATTCATTTCTCATAGGAATCTCTGGAGCGAGGCGATAATGTCGCAAGCTGATCGTACTTGTGATTTGTAATACGTGCAAAAATAACATCAATCGCCTTTCAAGTCGGAGAACTTCGCTATCATATTGGAACTGTGGAATCGTGTGAAGGCGTAGATGCTTTTCTTAACAATTTTCTATTCCCTCCTCTTTGGATTGTTAGTAAACGTCCTTAAACGCGCAACGTTGGAGTCATCATCTACTGCTTTTCAATTCTGTGAAATACTGAATAAGTTTTTTCCATCTATTGGTAAAAATGGTGTGATTTCAATGAATGATCAGTGCTCTAAGCGAAATCCTGTTTTCACCCTACTGAGAGTTCAAAATGCTGACACCACTACGTGATTTACTATAATTTACGTAACGCTTTTTTCCGGATAACAGGCAATGGTACTTCACTTAAAGCGCAGCTATGAAAATTTCAAAATGATTTAGAAGGTCACGGTTAGCGCTGATATCTCTTAAGCAGAGTGGTTTATTTCCTTTAGATAAGTAAATCGACTGTGGTCACATAACAGTAGCACTTAGCTCTACGTTATTACTGACGCGAGATTTCCTATCTGACGAAGGAGAAAACGATGCGAGTATGCCACTAGGTTAGTCCACCTTATAAGGTGCTCAAAATGAAAGGAGTGCTAGTCTTTTCTCAGTTTGAAAGTTCAGCTTGTGAAGAATGGATGCTTTTTTCTTTCAATTCCGGTAGCTAGGTGTTTAATTTGTGCTTGCATTTGACAGTGAATCGAGTTCATTATAAATCAAAGCTATTTAGAACTAAATCACAGCGGAGTTGGTGTGTTCCCAGAAAAAATTTTGTGAGTGCTGTGCGGCAAACTTCACAGCTTTCTCTCTGCGGAGATGATTCTTTTTCTGTTGCTCATCACCATCGACATTGGAGCATCACAATAAGGCATTGTGAAGAATGCATGTATACAACATTTGCCGCTAAAGATTCGAAACCTGTTTTAGCATTCAGAACTGTGGAATTACATGGAAATCAGATCCTTGTTTCTAAAAATTCAGGCGGTGGTAGTAATTAAATCTTTCAACTTAATACATCTCCAAGCATTACTACGGATGTCAGCGGGAAACAAGAGTGGATTTCTTCGGCCATGCTATGTCTAGTCATTCTCACTGGAATTTTCTTCCTTACTATCTCCTTTTCTGCTAGCCAACACCACTATAGAAACAGTGAACAGGAAAAATAGAAAAATCAGCATTAGGACAATTTTCATTTTAGGAAGGTTAAAGTAATGATGTGAGTGATTTCTTGCTTCTCTCAGATGACCTTATGATGAGGTGGTCTAGAGAGATGTTGGGCACTTGCACGATCCTCAGCTGAAACCTGTTAACCACAGGATTTCTTTAGCGTTGGATGAAAATTACTAACTTTGTATCGTATAGTATCAGATGTCCAAGAATGATGCTGCAAAACTGTTAGTTTTTTAGTAATTCATCTAAAACTATTTGGATATGTTGCAACGCGGAAATGCTACAACACGGAACTATTTATTCAGTATGCATTGGCGTTCCCAACAAAATTCGTAAGAGGCCAACAACTGTTCAGTGCTGGCTTAATTTCTCCTTGTCATTCTTGAGTTAACAGAGCGGACTTTATTACGCTTTAACACAGAAAATTTCCACTAACGTATTTGGAAGAGGTGAAACTTTCAGTTTCATACACCACTTCTAGTTTATCAAAAAAATTTCGAAGTCGGTCAAGGTGTTGCCGTTAATAAGAGTCCCTTGAAAATTCGAACTACCGCCACAGCTTGTTGAGCAGTAATTTCGTGAAATCAAGAAGAGTTTCACAGCTATAGACTAAAAAAAACCTAGTAATATCTTTTTTGAAGCGTTGTTTTGGGCCAAACCTTGTATTGCTTCAAAAAACCAGAGGATAGGATAGAAGTACTCATTACAAAAGGAAATAAAGAAAACGTAATTTTATAGTGGTCAAGTGTTTGCTCCAAGATAATAAGAACATATTTCAGCGTTACAACGATGGAAGGTTTTCATATCAGGGTGTGTTATGAATGAAATTCAAACAACCGCAGTAATATTTTTTCGAACTACTTCAGCTGCAGCCATTTTTATATGACTATAGAAAACACATGTGAGCTCCTTGGCATTACCATTTCAGGTGTATTAATTCGTGCTAAAATTTTTTTGACTGCTGTCTCTGTTTCTGTTGGCCAACGGCACTTCAGAAAAGTATTGAGCAGCTTGGTGATCACGAAAAATTTGAATGCGAAATTGGATTGATATGTGCTCGTTTTCTTGGTTCTCTCAGATAGCCGTATTAATGAGGAGCTATTGACGAGACTCTAAGCATCGCGCGATCTTCACCGAAAAACTTGCCAACTGTGATTTTTTTTTGCGTTGGCTAGAATTCGTTGGCTTCTTGTTCGACCTATTAAGAGCGTAAAGAGAACGCTGTGGCGAAACTGCTGATCACTCTGCAGTTCAACGAAACGCAGGGGACCATTTCAACGCGGAACTTCCACAACACGGAACTAGAACAACGGAGGAATGCTTAGTCAGTTTTCTCCACCATTTATAAAGAGTTTATGATAGAGACGATAGTTCTACAGCGCCTACGGTGCTTTCGATTTGTCTGTCGTGAAACAGGTAAAATGGAATTTATTTTGTTTTGACTGAGGAATTTCTCGCTGACTTATTGGCATGATGAGTAGAATTTTTGGTTTCACACATTACAGCGGTTACAGTCCGTGTGATTCGCGCAAGCAGAAAAATGCTTTCCAGAACAATTTTCAATTCTATTGAGGAGCTACCTTCAGCAAATAGTTCCAATAAATCAGCTGTCAAAATAACGTATGGTGCCTAGCAATTTCATGAAGTGCAGAACAAACTCTCCTGCTATCTGCTAGCAAAAATGTTCGAATCGCACTGAATGCACTTGTGTGCGGTACTTTTGTTAGTAAGAACAAGCAATAATTGCCTTGAAGCGTAGTTTTGGGTAAAACATTCCGAATTACTCAAAAATTCTAGGGTGCTAGATAGCTCAAGTCTGCATAAAAGCGGAGTTTTGGAATCATTATGTAATGATCTTCTAAGCAACCTCAAATTAGATGTAACACTGAGGAACGCTACTCGAGCGGGAATCAGTTGATAGCATACGTAACGCACAACAGCAAAATTTTTTCTGGATAAACACTGTGGAATTTATTTGGAAAATTTCTTGGCGTTACATTAACATCCACCTTTATCGACTAAGGACCTTACCTCGTGCTATTTGAATCCTTGTGCCGCCCTTTTCCGCGCGTACTTCTAATTCCTTCGAACAATTTTTACAGATGTTTTTTTCGTTTTTTTCAACTTTCCATTAGCGAAGAAGATGTATTTTTATCAATTTACCCACGCTGCTGGATTGATTAACAGATATGACTGATTGGAGACCGCAGTTAAAAGAAAGGCGGTTAACAATAATGATTTCTGGCGAAATTTGGGATTCTAACACTGGACATGGTTTCTGGAAAGCTTTTCTTGATGTGTTGTAATAGTGAAGAATAAATTACGTTCTGCCTTCAAAGTGTACATGGCGAACATCCACGGTACGGATGAAACGCGGGTTTGCTCCCATGGATGAAACGGGGGGTCGTTCCTGTTTGAGGTCGTATTTTTGCTCCCTACTCAGTTCTCTGAGGTATATATGAAACAACATAACACTGTGAAAGCGCAGTAAAGCCACTAGGAATTTCGAGTATTGCTTATCGCACATTTTCCTTTGTAAAGTAAACTTATAACGGCAAAATTTTCCTGACCATAATTTTTTACATTTGGGAGAATTGAGATTTCGTAACGTAGCATTCAAATGAGATGGCGGGGCCCAATTTGAGCCGTGGCGCGTTAGAATGTGGCCTATTCAGTGACTTTTGTTGAGCGATCGCGTTCACACTTAATCTCATTCAACATTTAATTTATTTCTCCTCAGTGAACAATCCTGCCTGCTTCCAAATGGTAAAATCTGTCACAGAAGTTATTTCCAAAAAGTAGCTCCGGAATAAATAGACCGGCGAATTACAAAGCTCGTTCAGGGCTTGGAGAGCTGTGAAAACATCTGGTTCACTGTCATTGATGACATATGTTGAGTGAAAATCCGTTGATAGCTTATGAATAATCTTATTCAGAACAAAGAAAATCCGGTAAAGTCTGCGTTATTGCGCTTTAGGAGTAAATGAGGACTTCTACAAATATGGCAAGATTTCCGACGTTTCTAAACTTGCTGATATCCACTATTTCGGTAGCGTTAGGATGTGGCGTCATGCCACAAGGTCAAGGTAAGATTCAAAACTTTCTTACGTTGGTGGAAATTTTCGTAATTTCAAGTACGAAGTTGTGATTCTTGGCAGGGGATAATGTACCTAATAAACAGGCGGGTGAAATTTCGTTGATTTTGCCTTCCTGAGAGCGCGCACGTACGTTCTATTGGACCATTTGAATGATTTGATGGATTATGGATGTGTTTTATACCGATGCCAGGCGAAGTTAAAAGGTCAAACGAAGAAAAGACGCTATATCTCGTGTGATATTAACACATTCGTCCTTGTGGTACATTTTTGAATCACTAGTACTTGCCCAAAAAACGGTTTGAGGGTTTTACAGCTATTTAGAGGAACGAATGTGTGACTATTACGCGGAACATAGCGCCTCTTCTCCGTTCGGTCTTTTGATCTAGCCTGAGGTTGTTGTAGAAGGCATTCATGATCCACCGAGTCATTCTGATAGTCCAATGCAACATACGTTTGAGCTTGGAGGAGATGAAGTATCCGAAAACACCAGTTATCAGCTACTGCTACTGCTGCTACTACTGCTACTGCCGTTATTACTACTACTATAACCAACCTCACGTCTGCTAATAATGGTAACTCTTCGAGTCAGCATGTATTGATCATCAGTACCGAGGTTTACAAAAGGCGGTTTTTTGATTTATTTTCTCAACATAATAGTTTGATCTTCTACGTTCCACAGTAAAACTCTACAATCATTGAAGCGACGACGAGGAACTTCACTGTGAGCGGCTTCACACTGCCAGTGGCCATGATTTTCACTAATGCACCTACTGCCCCTACTCAGTTCGCTGGTATTTCTACTACATCAAATGCAGCTAAATCATTCGTATCTCGTCTTGTAATGCAAACAGTAAGTTCAGCATTTCCCGGCTGTAGGTTCGCTCCCATTTTCTATGCGGTGAAGAAAGTGAGTTCAAGTTTTTTGAGATTTGTCAACATCGCAGTTTTAGCGTTGCTTGTTAACGTGGCTCGGTATAACTTAATTTATGAAGCTTCCACAAAAATCCTATCAACTATTGAAGGAATTTACTCTTCAGGTGACTGATGTTCTCGAACAGCAAGGTCGTAGCGCAGGTCTACCTGATGTTATAATATCAAACATTTTGAACCAGCTCACTGTTCAGGTTGAGTATGATCCTTTCGAATGCAAGACAGTGTCTGCCCCAGATCCAGGAACAACGATGGGTCGGTTTTCAACTTCCAACATCAACTCGCAGGGCTCCATATGTACCCAAAATAACTATATAGTACTCGACATCATATGGAAATTATTCGGTATTAGAAGTAGATAAACAAGTGGCCTATCATGAGAAAAGTTTACAAAATCATTTGCTGTGTAATTTTCTCGAGTGTTCTAGAGGTAATGTGTACACTAGATTTTCGCACTATTATTACTACTGCTACTGAAAATCAATCTAAGATCACGACTACCACTAATGTAAGCGTGTCCAGACAGCGAGAAGTAATTAGTACCGCACAAGCTAGAAATCTGCCTGGAATTTACAAATGCTGGCGACTGCTTGCTATGATGATTTAGGAATAGCCTGTCCACGATTCCAAAGAGAACTCGTTTGGCTGGAAATCGACTACTTTTATGGAAAAAAATGCAAGTATCAGTCGAAGACTCATGATCCGTCAACGGCCGTTTATAGGGAAGAGGGTCAAATGCGAGGATACGAATGATGTTGGATCATGTAGGAAAAGTGGCCAACAGTGTAGCAACGAAATGTTCGGGTTAATTCGTGCATCAAATGTCGTCGTGCCATTCTGTTTAGGCAAATTGGCGTAAATGAGAGCAATAATGTCAACGTATAGATATAGAGCAACACCTACGATCAAAGAAGTTTAAGCAGATTTGGAATCCGCCAAAGAAATACGGTAAAAGCTTTTTCAATAGGACGAAATAGGCGTCTATATAACACTGGACCTATTGGCTCAAAAAAGTCATATTCTTACCAGCTTATTTCATTTTGAGCGGGTCTTTAGAGGAGCGGTCGATAGCAGAGGTATGCTTTATTATAAAAGCAGCAAGCTCGACTCTCGGTCACTACAACGTCAGGTAGTAACATCATCCGACTTGAGGTGAATATTACTTTTTATTCGGCGTTGATTCCTTTAAAGGATTATTTGGCCTCAAGTGATCGACGCAACCGAGGGAGGGTGCTATTGATGACTTCCAATAGGATGAAATAGGCGCATATAGCACTAGACCTATCTGCTCAAAACAAGTCATATCCTTATCAGAGTATTTCGTTTTGAGTGGATCTGTAAAAGAGCGGTCGATAGCAAAGCTTCTTCACATCCGATAAAAGAGTTTTATATAGCATATTAAGAAGCAGTGAAACGCTTTGAATCATCTACTGTATTAGACTGAATTAAGAATGGTGGTATGAGTTTATGTTGAGTTTGATCCCATTTATGGCGACGAAATAGAAGTAAGTTTCAAGAACAAAGGCACTGGTAGAACATTTTGATCCATATCCCAGCGACAGCGCACAATGACTTTGCATGAATCATTCTATTTGTAAAGATGTAATTATTGAGAAGCGCAAAAATTACTGAAAAATTATTATCCATATCTGTTTTAGTTTTTGATGTAAATAACATTGGAGTAAAAAAAACTGCTTGCAGTAAAAGGAGTGATGAATGTGACATGTTGCCAAATTGCATCGTCGTTGGCAGCACGGTCACTGCCCTATGCACTGCAGATGAATGGCGGACAGACCTAACATGTGTGATCTGAGCAAGAATGAGAAACTAGAGACTATTCCTTCCAAGCACTTGTCAATATCAGGCAGTTTTACGGTTTGGACAGTTTTCCACTCTCAATATAAACCCGTTTCATAGATGAAAAAACTCTTTGCAGACTACAAATATCATAATGGCGAACTGGTCCACAATGATGTGGCAAAATATAGTGAACAGAGCAGTTCGAATGTTGGCATCAGGTCCGTTTGAGTCGCATTTCGTCTCCGCATTCGCAACTGTCAGCTAAGACGAGAGCTCAACTGTGAAATGATTATAATAAACCGTGCATTTATTCGACTTTGCATTTCAAGTTCACACAATCAGGATACTATTAGGTCGCTAATAACCAGATTCATGCACAATGATTGACTTTATGATGCAACGAGATGCATGCGTTACACTAACTAGCAGGCTGGAATTCCTTATTGGAAAAATTGTCAAGAGAAAGTTATTACGCGTGCGATTGTAAAAGATTATCTTACTTACATGATGATTACTTCTTTCTGATTATAAGGAAACAAAAAAACCGGCTTCTTTCGCTAGAGAGGAATTTTCATAGAAGTGTTAGTAACCATTCGAAAGCTGAGACTTCATGTTACAGCCCCACGTCGCCGCTTTTCGAAAAAGCCGTTTGTTGACGTTACAAGAAGGAGATTTCTTGCGTTGCAGACGTGCATACTTCTTTCCGGGCAGAGCTTTTTCTTTGGATTATTAAGTAATCATTCCATAGCAAAATCGTTTCTGCTTCGAACGCTGTGCTCATACATACCGATTTTTTAGAACGCACCAGATAAAAAAAGTGAATTCTCATTGGCGATCAAGTGAATCTTTGACCAGATCACGTGCTGCTGACGCGATGTCGTAAGACCACTGCAAGGTCTATCGATCATCGCGTCACCTCACATGGCTGCCTCAACCAGCCACGAGTGAACTGGCCAGAGATCCACTTCATCGCAGATATGAATTCAACTCTACCTACTGCGTTCCAGAGAAACGGTGTTTTCAAGATATAAGCACAGCGGTGGAATTATAAACGTTCACGCTACCAATGATCTCTAATAATTAAAGAAAGAGCTTTATCCGGCGAGAAAAATGCGTATCCGAGACATAACTTTATGTGGATTTTACAGCCTTATAAAATGATATTTTCGAAAACCGGCGACATTGGGTGTAGCTAAAAATTCAAGCACGAGTACTAACACTTTTATAAAATCTTTCCCTCCAGCGAATGAGGTCGAGTTTTCATTTTCCCCTATAATCAGAAGAACAATTCTCCTCATGTCTGATATCAACCTTGTACGTCGCAATAAGCCAGCCCTTGAGCCTGACGTTGATTTTTCACGCGACAGGGGCGGGATTACGCGGCGAGAGCAGCGCATTACAACGACACTGTAGTAGTTTTCAATGAAATTCATTCTTATCACTACTAAAAGCGGTTTATTCGTAAGCAAATGATTGAACATGATAGAAGAGACTTTGGCAAGGCTTTTGGGCCAAACATGCCAAACCAATTACAAAATAATGAGTTGTCAGTCAGTAAAAATAGTGTATATTGTATCACAGTGCCACTGTATCGATAAATCAGAGCAACGTTTTATTATTTGTGGACTCTAGAAATTGAGACTACTATAGAGTTGTAGAACAAGCTGTGTTTTATTCTATAGTGTGTACAAGGTTGATATTACCAACTTATACAATCTCACTCATCGCTGTATCCTTTTGGAAAACCACCCAAATAGATAAATCCAAAATCTGTCAAGACTTTTTTCGGCTACATACAAAAGCCATGGATCATTTCCGTTATCCGCGCTCTGTTTCGACTCTTCGAGAAAAACTCATTTCCTATTGAGGCCATTCGACACCTTATTCCAAGAGAATTTCATAGGTGCATTTTGTTTTGGGATAGCATTCATTGTCTCTCATAGTGAGAACAAAATTATCAAGCTCGAGCATTATTCGCTGAACAGAGCTCTTCTCTCGAATTTTGATATACAATCTAACCTCAAATTTTGACGCTTTCAATACCAACTTTGGGTATTGAAAATGGCTTTTTGAAGCACTATAGCAGCCAGAAGAAGTCTGAGTTCCGCAAGTTTGGATCATTTTTATTATGCGCACACTATTTCGACTCTTTTAGAGAAAGGCGTTTTTTGAATCATTCAGAGTTTAAGCGATCATTCAATAACTTAAGTCTCCGAAATTTCAAAACGTGCTTCATGTCCAACAGAGCCTTTTTAATTCATAGTGCAGTCATAGCAAAGAAAAATTGTTACACACTCAAGAATTTTGCGCTTGAGAAAGCTTTTCCCTCAGACATTTAACAGTCAATGAATAATAAGAATCTCGAACATTCCAACCGTATACTTGGTGTTTGAAAAGAACTCCTTATTACGCTGCAGCAGCCAAAAGAAGATAGGATTTCGCACGGCGCGCTTTCTTTGCACAGTTACGTGGATGAGATCGACCGCGTAAAGTGAGCTGCGAACTCGCAGTCACATACCACAGCAAAGAATACGCGCCGGGTTCGAAACCCAATCTTTTTCTGGCTGTTACAGTGCAGTAAGCCTTTTTTTGCAGAATCCGAGTAATAAGTATACGATTCAAATCATCGAGATTTAAGTTATCGAATAACTGCTAAAGTGTAAAAGAAAGCCTTTTTACAGCAAAAAGTGCTCGAATGTGATGTATAATTTTATTCCAGCTGGTACAGCGCATTAAGAGGGCTATGTTAGAAATGAAAAAATTTGTCAAAATTCTCGTGATTTAAGCTACCGAATACTACTGAAATTATTTTTCAAAAAAATTTAGAAAACGCGTTTTTGTTGAGGGATTGAATAAGTGTGCAAATAACAAAAAAGTGCCAGAGTTCTTTTAAATAAATTTTGTTGCAGAAGTCGTTCAATGTGGAAAATGTGTTTTCGAAATAAATTTGTACCACATCGTCAAAAGAAATGTGGTGAAAGAGGTCGAAATGTGTTGTTATCCCGACTAGGTAGCTTTCGCCTTGAAAGTAAGGCATTTCAAGACAACTGGAAGTTATTTTCACTATAAAACGTTTACGTAAGTCCCCCTCCCCCCCCCATAATAATTCATCCTGACTTGCGGTGACCTAATGCTCGGCGTCGATTTTTCACAGAGGAGTATAGCCTCAAAGGATCGGCTAAACCGAGGAAGGTGCCACCGATAAGTTCTCGTAAGACCAAACAGGCGCCTGTATATCCTTTAGACCTTAATGGCTCAAGCATGATAATCCTCATCAATCCATTCTTTCACAAAAATAATTTCTGCATGAAATGATAGCTTCACATCACCTCGATCACCTGTTGTCCCGTTGATCGTCGAGTGACTCGAGCGGGTACCAGCAACACTTCCATTTTTCCCTATGGCGTGCAAGATCAGCCCAGTGGGTCTTCCTCGATCTAGGGATTAGTTGAGCATCATATCCATCATCTAGTCTTTTCGTGAAGAAATCGGACCATCGGGTCGCTGCTCTTCTTGTAGAGCGCTTGCTATCCGAGGAATCTGGCCATTAACAGCGCTTGTTTATCGTTGCCGTTGAGGCGCATCCACGTGTCCGACCCACCTTGTTATTGATATCCTAGCCTGTACAACGGCGTCTTTGATCTTCGATACTTGACGTAGGTCAGGAGTTCTGATCCTTCCTCTCATTTGCTCAACTGTGGAACTAGGGCATTCATCGTGTTGAATTCACGACCTAGATAGACATAATTAGAGCATTCGGAGACGTTCGTTCCGTTCAGCGTGAATGAGTCAATTTAGATTCATTCGTTCCTCAGGAACATAGTTTCAGTTAAATTCAGTTGAAGGCCCTTTCTACAGGCGTTGTCGAAGTCAACATTCCTTCCGCTTGAGTGATGTTTAGTGTTATGAGGACGATATCATCGGCAAAGCGAAGATGGTTTGATTATCGACCGTCAACTGTCACTCCCATGTCGTCCCATTCTAATGTTCGCATGACGTTTTGGAGGGTGGCATTGACTAATTTCGGCGAAATGTATCGCCTTGTCAAACCCCTCTTCTTACGTCGATGGTAATACTATTGCAGATTGGCGTTATTTTGATAGTGAAATCTTTATATAGCTCACGAAGGGTAGTTGCCAGGTTGAAAAGAAAGTTTTTATCGTTTGCTAAAGCATTCAAAATTTATGCATATAATCAAACGACATACAACGACAACTATTCTTAAAATTACAGGCCGTCATTCATTTTCCATCACTTTTTGCCATCAGTCCGCCAGCTTTAGAATCTGATCGGAGTACCGCTCCTTTGGCTTTTAATTAAAGAACTCTTGACATGCTTCTCCATCTTCATCGAAAGATCGAAAGATTTAAATCGGCGACCTTCCAGAAAGTGTTGCATTGATCGGACCTCTCCTCGAAAAACGGAAAGTTACGCAGAGGCGATAGTCTGATCCCGTGTAGAACTTAGGAACAACGGCAACAACGGTGAGGCAAAACCCTCGCTTTACTAAGATGTGGTCTATTTCGTTATGGTACTCTCCATTTGGAGTCTCCCATGTATATCGCTGAGAGTGAGGCTTTTGGAACTGTGAGTTACCATGGATGGTTTGGGTCGTCATGATGAACTCGGATAATCTCTCACCCTGTTCATTCCATTTTAGTCCGCGGATCCGAATGTGACGTTCTCCAGATGTTCTTCTAAGTTTTCGAGTTAGAATCTCTAACAATACCCTTGAATTTGTATGGCCTTCTCTGGAGAATTTTTGGAGGCCCATATAGAACGCTTTGATTTCGTCTTCGTCATAGCTTGATGCTGGTGTGTAAGCAACGAAGATGGTTTAAGCCGGCATTGAACCACATCGTTTCATCCGCAACCGTCCGATACGGGTTGTTAGTTGTTCAAAAGAATCGATGTTCACGGTGAAATTTGATTTGACGATAACGCCAACGCCGCCGAAACTTCTGCTATCCCATGTTCCAAGAAACAAGTCTTCTCCGGTGTCTCATAAAGAGTGTTAGTAATCATTCAAAACCCTACATCTTGAGCTATCACTTAAATAACTGGTGTTTTGAGAAGACCCCTTTATGAAGCCAAAAAATTCAAAACAAGATTATGCTTTAAACGCGCATATTTCTTGACAGACAGAGTTCTTTCTTTAGGCTTTTAGCAATCCTTCAAAAGCATAATGCTTGCTGATTCTATCGCTGCGCTTTTTTCATTGAAGACCGTTTCTCTGCAGTGCAGCATGGAGAATAAGTTGAATTACATATGCGAACAGGGTGATCTTTGGCTTGTTTACAGGCCGCTGGGTGAGGCTGCAGCGGGGGATGCGCAATTATCTATCGATATCCGACCGGTCTTATGCTAGAGCGATCTCTGTTATTCAATCGTTTTTTTCTCTTTGGAAGAAAAACTTCACACAAAACCTATGACTTTGCTATAAAAAGACTTTAAATATTCTTTTTTGCCATGAATACGGATAAATCAGTCATCATTATGACCACTTTGATAAAATTTAGGAGGCCAAAACGTAATTGCTTCCTACAGTGACTCGATGGCACTCAGCTACCACGAAATTCTTTCTTTACGTCCATATTCCGAAAGTCAGTCGATCATGCGTCAACCGACCCTGTTGCCTCACCCAGCGCCCCGTGGATTGCCCGAAGACCACCTTTCTCGCGCATGTGAACCAATATTATTTTCCCTGTTGCAATACAGGGAAACGGTTTTCAAAATACATGCACAGCGCTGGAATCAGCAAACATCATGCTATCGACTGAGTATTAATAATTTAGGGAAAGAGCTCTGCCATGAGTAGTAAGCGCGTGTGAATCATATATTGTTACAAAATTTTCACCATTGTTGAAGGATCCTTTCAAACAATCGCTCACATTTGCGTATAGTTCGAGATTTATGCTTTCGAATGATTACTAACGCTCTTTGCTAAAACCTCTTGTCGAGCGTAGGGGACAGGATTTAAAATCCGTGTTATCAAACGATGTTGAATCGATTTTCATTTCTATTAAAGTAGAAGAGTTATTTTCAGAATAGAATTTTGCAGATAGATTATAGATAGTTTTCTTACCACTCAAAAAGTTCGATGAGATATCTTCATCCAAAACAAAGAGACGACATTTTTCCTCTCGTATTAAGTCGGTGCAAAAGCAGTGGCGGTCTCAGAACGAGGATTTTCAAATCGTTATAACTAGGTTCAGTCATACTTTCATCAATCAAAATAGGATACACTGTAATCAACACATAGTTTCCAATGTAAAATAAGTCTGTTGATTTCTACAGCATAAAAACTGGTGTCTCGGGATTCGACAAACTTTTGAAATAGTTTTCTGCATCCTACTGATTGTAGAGGCATTTTCCATGCAGGAATTTATCGAGTTGCTTGAAGAAGTGATAATCGGTAGGCGTGACGTCTGCGAATATGGAGAATGAGATGCAAACTTCGTAGCTCAGTTCGTCCTACTTTTGGCGCATCTGTTGTGCGACGTGTGGCTGTCGGCTGGCTGTGATCAAACTGCAGTTACTTTTGCACCAAAATTTTCACCTTTCCAATTCGCTCCAAATGGAGTACGATTGTAAATTGAGTGACGTGAAGTTTTTGTAACATCTCCTTGTAGTCTTAAGGGGACTAGCTTCGATGATTATTCTCTACTGGTCATTATCAACTTTCCTTAGCAGGCCACCACGTTCCTGATCTTCAGGCGTTTTTGGATATATAATTATACAGTCATAACCATGTTATAAAAGCGATAAAATAAAAACTTTCGCAGACTGTAATGTGATTTCAAAAAATTACTAGCATCTTCAGGTTCTTTCTAGCCAAATATGTCTTGAATAATGCTCAATTTGGAGCGTTGCTGGAGCGGTGCAAAAGCTATTTTATTTGGTAAATATGTTGCTAATGGAGAATATGATGTCACAATGGTGGCACAAATCACCAGAACATAACCAACCTCAATTTTTCTTTTCCGATGTTAGTGAGGGTGGGTGGTTATCCGTTTGTGATAGTTTCACGACAATAATATTACCATGAGAAATCCATATCCGATGTAGTATATTTCATTGTACAACGTCTGTCTATTTAAATCCCTAGATTGAAATTGTCAAACATCCATCCGTGCCCTTCAATTGCGATTTTAATTGAACGCGATCTAGATGATCAATATTCCGCTTTTATTTATGTGCTAGTACGAAGTTATCAAGGATCCTTTTAATCTGAATCTCTGGGTCAGGTCTTCAGTAAAGGCACAATATCCATGCCGCCTCTTTCCTTCCATCTTTCAACGTGATATTCTCTTTCTAGATAAGTTTTCTGTTGTACCGGTTCCAGAAATAAATCCAGTTTTTTGGAGTGCATATAGAATATAGAAGACTAAACTAGTCTACAGTTTGCCTAGTTGGTTTTCTACAACTTTCATTTGTAGCCTTTGGAGATTAGTGGAAGTGTGGCCGAATGACTATTTATGCTTGGCGCGGCTCGACGAGTGGTTGATTACCTTCCCCCCGACACTCTTCGGCAGGCAATGACGACGACCCCAGCCTGACCACCTTTAAGACTGTAAAGAGGTGTGTTCAAAGAATATTAGGACATTCATGAGAAAGGCAAATCTTCAACCAGTGCTAGATGTACTGGACCACACAGAAACACAAAATTGTGATGCGAGTCAAATAAAGTGATATGTAGCACTATCAAGTTACTCAGACTAATGACACTATTTGATATTGCTGGTAGAAGGGCTGATCGAGGGCCTTGATAGTGCAGAGGGTAACGCGTGAGCCTTTGAAAACAATAGTAGCGGGTGCGAAGCCATCCAAGATCCCAGTTCTGCGTGTATCCAGCATTTCCTGCCTGTACTTTACACCGTGCCATGTCTTGAAAAAAGAATAGGCAGAAGGAAAAGAGTAAGGACACTCGTTAATCGTCCTGATATGTGACTTGTGATCCTCAGGGTTCGGTGAAGTGATTCCAGACTTGTTTGGGAGGATATCAGCACTGACTTGAGACATCGGTAAGCCGCCGCGAGTCATCATGAAGGCCAGATATGGATCCAGTCACATCGAACAATGCTAGATGGAGCCGAATGCATGACATATCTCTAAGGTATCGATCAACACCGGGAAACTTGTCCTGTGCTCACATTTCTCATGGAAGCCACCACTTTGCATTCCGTTCGTTCTCTCAATTCCACCACTCACGAAACTCTTCCAGTTGTCCGGTTTGTGTACCACTGATGCTTACAGGATTGTTGCTTGTAGCCCTAGTGGAGAGTTACAGCCCCATTAATTTTTATAATATTTTCTTAATTGAATTCTATAACCAAGAAATCACGGAGAGCACACTTAGGCTTAACTTTAGTCTTAGTCTTGGCTTGGGCTTAGGCTTAGGCTTAGCTGGCTTCAAGTTTAGATTTAGACTTAGGCTTGATAAATGATGTGATTACAACGCTCCGCTAGTACCTTGTTTTCTTCGTCATATGTGTCGTTAAATGATGGACGACTCTCCCTGGAATCCGGAGATAATCGGGCTTGAGCGTATTTGTGTGAACTGAAGGTAGCGACATAGGCCCTATGTAGACGTGGGTGTTTCATAATTCCCGGGAAAAGGAGAAGCCTGTGGACGCTACGCGGGTTCGAACCAGTACAGGGATTCTGATAACCGTAACCACTACCACTAAGCTATCCATTCCTTTGTGTGACAATGCCATCTATCAGCCACACCCGACGATATACGAATTTGATCTCTCACTCCCTTGAAATGAACGTGGTGGCATTACGGTAATGCTGTGAAATTACGTAATATGTGGCGCCATATTCCGATAAATTACGGTCATGTCGGTATACGGCGCTGGAACATTTTAGCTAGGGGGGTTTTTTTTTATTAAAATTATCTCAAATAACTTGGATTTGGTGAGGCTAGCCGCATTCTCATCGTCTACCACGTGGGAAATGTCCATCCTAAGTACTGGAAGTGTTTTCTGTCCTATTCATTAGCGCTCTCGATGGTCCGGCCAAACGCGCCGACACAGTGGCAGAGTGACCCTTTCAAGGAATTATTTGTTTTTTTTTCTAAATTCGATTATTTCGGCGTTTTTTTCGCACTCGAACTTCTAATAAAATCTTCTATAGATTTTAGAATTGTTTATTGCTTGTTTAAGTCATTGCATATGTCATTCTATTCGATGGATTTGAACGGCATTGTCGATTTATCCGCGTTTTTAATCGTCTTTCCGTTTTTATCAATTTTTAATCCTTTTTTTGTATTTTTTTCTTTTTGCGACATTCTCCTCTTTTATATATACCTAAAAGAGCGCATGTGGCGCAGTGGTTAGAGGTGCTCTGCGTCGCACACGAGGTCAATGGTTCGATCTCGCGCACAGGGCTTACCGAGCCATCCATCCCTCCGGGGTCGATAAATTGGTACAAGACAGGTCTCAGACTTGCCTGGGAGATAGCAGCACTGACTCGGTTCAGCGGGAGGCCACCGCGAGTCATTGTAAAGGCCAGATATGCATTCAATCACCTCAAACGAAGTTAGAAATTGAAGTCGAATGCATGGCGCATCCCTCAGGGATTGATCAACGCCGAGAGCTTCATCCTTTTATCCTTATATATACCTAAGAAAATTGCATGGTGAGCAAAGATACGACTTTAGACGGGAGTCGAACTTGCGTTTTATCCATGCCAGCAACGCTTGATACCACTACACCACAGAGGTACATTTGCGCCACCACTCATTCTTCAAATCTCTGTGTTAGCTATCAGCCACCAACCTTTAATAGATTTGGTCGGGTATGCGGTTTCGCTTTGAAACCCAGCTGAGCTGACAACCATTGTGATAAGTAATACTCGAGATTTCTAGTGTTTTAACTGCATTTTCCGCAGTTACAGCAGTCAACAGTCCTTTATACGCGTTCGTCTCCGGTGTGGATGATGAGTCGTATTTTTGCTCACCACTCAGTCCCCTTATGTATGTATGAAACATCGGAATACTGCGAAAAAAGTGAGAAAGCATTGGAATTTTTTTTGTGTTTTCAGTTGTTTAGAATGTCTATGATTTTCTTCAGGTTTGGGTTTGCTGCTTATCTTTGTCTCTTCATAGGAACGGATTAATTACGAAGGTGATCTATGCTGATTTCAATACTTCTTGATCCACACTACAAGGTAACGCTCATGTGCCAGAATATGGAGTGATTTGCCCTTGGAACTCGAGCACGAGCTGATCTCCCGTGTCAACCTTTCCGAAGGTGCGTGCTAACCGCTGCACTTCAGGGCTTCCGTTTTCCTATCTCCCTTTCTGTATGCCTATGAACCTCAGGGTAGAGGTGAACCCGCGTTTCACTCTTTGCGGCGGCGCTTGAACACCGCTGCACTACCAGGTTTCCAGTTTCCTATAACTCTTTCTGGTGCGAGGTAGCGGAGCTGTACAGATGTAATGAAGAATTCGCGTAGATTTGACTAGGCGGTGCAAAAATAATGGTGGTCTACGCGTCGTTGGAATAGGCCCATTGATAGCTGTCGATTTTTTTTCCAATAAATGTAGTTATTTCATACGTTATTTTAGTGCGCTTTCACAGTGTTAAGTTCAAGTGTTAATGGTATATTTTTTTTATCTATTTATTTATTTATTCTGAATCGTCTTCACGGTTTTTCTAACTGAGCGCATCCCACTACTTCTGGCATTCAATTCGTTTTTTTCGCCTTCTTTCTGAACGTCGCAGAATACTGGTTGGGCACGTCTCCTTGCAGTATCGAGTATATCCTGGCTGTGGCGTTCCATAGGTTGTTCGTTATCGACTACTGCAGTGTTGGAGGTTGGAGATCAGCCCCGCGCTGCGCCGCGACGAGCATCACTACCACTCGACCACAGCCCCAAATTATCTACTACATGTTTATTTTGTAAATACAAAAAAAAACGAAACTTTCGTTTCGAGTGTTTTTATGAGACCACGGCTCAAATTTCAATATGCCTGATAATCATTTTTGGGCCACGCATTTCAGTATACTGGTTATATATATATATGTATATATATATATATATATATGTATATACTAAGCCACGCATGTCAATATACTAGCCACGAGTAATCGAGTGTACAACACTCTGTGTTCGGTGATAATTTCACTGGACATAGAGTGTAAAGCGTTCGTCGTCGCTAACTCTTAGTGTGGGGACTGAAGCACCCACACAGGATTAGCAAAAGACTAGAAGGGATAACTACCCGACTGACGAGATCGTAAGGTCGAAACACGTGTATCGGGCTCTATAAGTCAGCCCTCATTGACCGACCACTGACATGCGTGGCTCAGATAATGATTATCAGGCATATTGAACACAAATTCAATTAATTTTTTTATTCGAGTTCAGAATGAGGTTTGTAAACCAGCAAAGTCAACTCGTCACATCGAGAACGCATTTGGCCGAGGAACCTCCTAGCAAACGGACACTGCGGTGGTGGTCAAGAGGTTTGTAAAGGTGATGAGAGCCTTGAAGATGAGGAACATCAGATAGAACCAATTGAGAGCAAACATTGAAACTGATACTGTTAAAGCAACACGAGATGTTAGGATGAACCCATCGTCGACTATTCTACCATTCTCATTATTTGAAGCAATTTACAAAAGAAATTACTGTTTCTGAACGAGCTGAAACCGCAATTACTTTTCTCCAACCTAATAAGATTCAGCGGTTAGTTGTACCCAGAAGTTTTCAAGAGGGAGTTATTTTTGTTGGATCATTCCATAATAGGGGGCACCGTAGCCGAGTGATTGTAATGCTCGTCGTGGGCGCGTGTGAGCCGATCTGTACCCCACAAACCTCTCCGGCAGTTAAAAACGGCGCTTTGCAGAACGCCACAGCCTAGCTATCCTCGATATTGTGATCGGACTCGCTCAACCAGTATTCTACGACGTTCTGGAATAGAACGAAAGAACGAATTGAATGCTGGAAGTACGGGGATCCGTACAGTGAGGAAAAACGCTATGAAGGCGGATCAATAAGGTGTCTGAAGCGTGTTGAACGGTCGTTCCATAAGTTTTGCCACTATGGCAATAAACACCTAATTTATTAACTGGAAGTTGTAGAATTTCATGATTTTGGTATCATTCAGTTGCGCATTTTTTTGCGAACATCTTGCTATACAACTTGCCTATATTTGCTTCAAGGCGGGGCTGTCTTGGGAACAAATTCGCTTGCTACTCATGCACGAATGGCTCGGGCAAAATACTACTGAAGCGGTGCTCAAGATTAATTCAATTTGGGACGATGATGCGATTGCTGAAACGACGACTAGAAAGTGATTGAGGAAGTTTGAAGGTGGAGAATATAGTCTGGAAGATCAACCATGCTCGGTCCGTCCACAGAAAGCTCCATTAAGCTTGCGTGCCGCTTCACATGCATTTTCCTCTACACGCCATTCTTGCATGAGTAGCAAGAGAAGTCCTCCCCACGACTGCTTCATCTTAAGACTACAGATAGACAAGTTCCCTTCCCAAATGTTCGCATGTTAGTGTGCTATTGAATGATACCAAAATCAGGCAGTTTTGATCACTTGTGGTTAGAAAATGTGTTTATTGCTTTAGTGCCAAAGCCTATTGAACGGCCTATTTATAACTTTCGTTTCGAGTGTATTCTTAAGACCACACCTCAAATTTCAATATGCCTTGCAATCATCTTTGAGCCACGAATGTCAGTGGTCTATCAAACGGGCTGACTTATAGAGCCCGATACACGTGGTGCTTTAGAGCCCATCATTAGCATTAGCAAAAGACGAGAAAGGGTAACTGCCCGACTGACGAGATCGCAAGATCGAAACACGTGTATCGGGCTCTATAAGTCAACCCTCATTGACAGACCACTGACATGCGTGGCTCAAAAATGATTGCAAGGCCTATTTATAATCGAATAGTTCCTGGATTTCTTGGAATTTCTGAATTCGTGATTTTGAGCCTAATATAGAGTTTTCGTGTTCTAAAACTTATTATAAATCTAGTGTAATAAAGATGAAATGATGTGTATTCGCCGGCGTGGAA
The DNA here is from genome assembly GCA_019055375.1 of Parelaphostrongylus tenuis. NCBI lineage: Eukaryota > Metazoa > Nematoda > Chromadorea > Rhabditida > Metastrongylidae > Parelaphostrongylus > Parelaphostrongylus tenuis. The sequence continues at coordinate 60,849 of JAHQIW010001370.1, forward strand.
TCGTTGTTCTGTCATGAAGTTCTAAGAAATGATTTCTTGCCCGTCCCAGCACCCCATCCATTCGGTTTTTTCCCTCGCCTCCATCCATCCTCCACAAAGGTGCCCGAACATTTCACGTGTTGATTCACTGCTGCTCGAGAACTTCGTCTTCTTTATGAATCTCCGCGAAATCCTGGTTGACACGATTCTCCTTGCAGTTTCGCAACCAGCCGAGCTAAGACGTTCCTGGGTGTACAGTTGATTGATTGCAGGAGTGATGGGAAACGGGTTTCAACCACTGCCTGTTTATCACTTTACTTCCTGATATACCTGAACTAGTAACCACTGCGCTTCTCCGCCCCCACATGTTTGTATAGTCGATGATTTTCCATAATATCAGTCAGGATTTCGTGGAATTTCTTCTCTACGGTTTTTGGCGTAAAACTGAGATGTCTCGTTCTAAAGTTACCACTTAACAATACTCAGGATCCGTTGCACATAGAAATTCTTGATGTATTCGATGATTTCTTTAGTGCAAAACTTTGACGTCAGGCGGGACTCGAACCCGTAGTATCACCCTGTCCGAGGAATGTGCTTAACCAAATGCACTACCGAGGCCTGTTTCGCCACCACTCTTTCGACGCTACAACGCATCAGCCTGGCAGCAACCAACCGTCAACGTGTTAAGCACGCGCTCCTGGAAAAGGTGAATTGCGGGTTCGAGTCCCACCTGACGTCAAGGTTTTGCATATCACTGAACATCATTGTGTATAACTGTGACATCATACTACCGCTGAAAAGCGGTTAATCAAAATGAGGTCTTGTCGATCTAATCATTATTATTATTATTTGATATCTAAGATTTAAGCGAATCAGAATTCAAGACTGAGCTGAGAAAAGTTGGTTATGTGCCGTTTGCAGGTGTGATGGTCATCCTCTTCAATCTGACACCAGCTCTTCGATTCAAAGTTCGTGTCATATTCATCTGCCTTTGCTGGTATGCTGTAAGTTCGGCTAGCAGTATCACGAATAAAGTTGTACTTCAGGTGATAACCTTTTGATTTCTGTTATTACTCATTTGCTTTTTACTTGCTGTAATCAGATATCTAAAATGATATGCGACGCATTCGACTTCAGGCGGGAGTTGAACCAGCGTTTCTTCATCGCCATGGGCGAGTGCTAGCACTGCGCTACCGGAGCCATCTCTTTGCTACCACTGTTTCCGATTAATGGGTTTGATGCCGATTTACGCTTATTAGACCGAACCAGCTGATCGACCGTTTGCTGGCAGCTTTGCTAATATATAGCGCAGAGTGCTAGCTAAGCGGTGGGCTTAGTCGTACAGTGGCAACACGCTCTCCCGGTATGGGCGGAGTGCGGGTTCAACTCCTGCTTGGGGTCGAAGTTTTGCATATCGCTCAGCATCCTTGGATATGTAACTAAAACATTGTAAACTTCTGTAGACATTGAAATCAAATATTTCTAAGAGAATTGAGTGGTAAACAAAAATTCGACCTCAGACAGCAGTTGAACCCGTATTTCATCCATACCGGGGACGCGTGCTACCACTACACCACAGAGGCCACCGCTTACTCACTACTCATTCTTCAGTTATCTTTCTAACATAGTTATCAGCCACCAACCATTAACAGGTTTGGTCGGGTAAGCAATACCGCTCTATAAACCCAGTTAAGCTGAGAGCCATTGTATTTATATGATTCCTAGATTTCTCATGTTTTTACTGCTTTTTTTCGCAGTGTTATGATGTTTCAAATATTCCTAAGAGAATCGAGTGGTAAGCATGAAGTATAGTGGTAGCACACGTCCCCGGTATGGATGAAGTGCGGGTTCAACTCCCTATGAGGTCGAATCTTTGCTTACCACTCAGTTCTCTTAGGAATACTTGAAACGTCATAACACTGCGAAAAAAACAGTAAACACATAAGAAATCTTGGAGGTTAAATTGAAGATTTTCGAAGATTTCTACTCGCTGTGTTCTTTCAGAGTTATCCGTATCCGATAACGTTAGCACTGTCGAACCTCATGTGGGTCCCGTGTTCTCCATACCGTTTCTACGAATGTGGGAATATAAAATAGTAAAACTAACGTCTATGCAATATAGTAAATACCTTACTCCAATATCTGCTGGTGAGTTTTTTGTTGTACCAATGGTTTTGATCTCATTGTCTTAGATTTTCTGCTATTGACAGACATGTTTACTGAGATTTCTGAAAGACTAAGGAGTAAAGCAAACAAGATAAACCTCTCAAAGTCGGTTAATCCCTGAGGGATGTGCCATCCATTCGTCTTTGATTTCTAGCATCGCTTGAGGTGATTCAATGCATATCTGGCCTTTAAAATGACAGGCAGTGGCCTTGTTGTGTGTGCAAGTCAGTGCTGCTATCCTCGCAGACAAGTCTGATATCAGTTCACTCGATCACGGAAGGATAGAAAGCTCAGTGAGCCTTGAGCGCGGGGTCTAACCATCGACCATCAAATGTCGATCATCATGTGGCCAGATCACCTCGAAGCGCTTTACTTGGGAATAAGGTAGACCAAAAGTGGTAGTAAGGTTCATGAAGGATAGATTGTTTGGCGTTGATCAATTGCTGTGGAGAGCGCCGTGTATCCTGCTCCATTCGTAGCGTCGTAGAGGTGATGGGGCGGATATTTGGTCTATACAATGATTTTGGTTTCCTATCGACCTATCAGGCCACTCTTCTTGGCCTACCAGTAAATTTGCAAAATGAGAGATAGATGAATGACTAGATGTGTCAAGGAGCTGTGTTGAACGGAAGCTGATCTATCTGTGTGTTGCACGATACTTTAATCACTGCGCTACACGGGTTCCTTCAAGAAATCATGAGAAAAAGGCGGATTTTCTATCAGTCTTGGGAATGATTATCCCTAGACTATATTATGGACTGACCTTTTCGGAGATACGTCGATGTTAACACGTAATTCGATGTTCGATCACTAATTTTTCGACGATATCGTTCTTCTCCAAAGTAATTTTTGACGAGTGAGATCACCTGTAGATTGTTCCTGTCATGAGAATGAGCTGTCATCATAAGGAAAGCAAAAGTACCACGCTTCAATAGAATGTCCTCTATTTTGTTGATTTCGGCGATTGTGGTAGAGGTTTCCTACTGGCGAGCCATTTTCATCGAGATCTTGCTCAGCTCGGCTAATGTTGTTCTGTGATGGATACTGTTCTTCGCTGTTCGAAATGTGTAGAAAATTCCTTCTTTCTGTATTCTATCAGTTGGATAATGAATTGTCTGATGACCAAACGTCTATAACCATATATCCATAATGTTGAGTGACACGCTAAATCGGGGCCGCCTGTGGCGAGTGGTTGTGATGCTCGTCGAGGCGCGCGTGGGGCTAACTACCCTCCCCCAGCACTCTCGGCAGTCAATAACGAACGCCAAATGGAGCGCCACAGCCAGGCTATCCTCGAGATTGCAAGGGGCTCGTTCAACCGTATTCTACACGTTCAAGAAGAGACAAACGATTTGAATGCTAAATGCTGGATCCGCGCAGTGAAAAAGAAACACTGTGAAGACGGGTCAATAAAGTAAAATAAAGTGTGATGTGCTCATCCTTTGAACCTCGGGCGGAGTTGTACCCTTATCTCACCCCTACCGGCCGGGGAAGCGTGCCAACCAGTACACTTTCGGAACTCCTGTTTTGCTATCACTCTTGTGTGATGCAAGGTATCGGTCTGTCAACGTCTATGAGTTCGTTTACTAGAAAGTTGAATTAATCATCAGTATGTGGTATTTCCCTAAATTGTGCTGAGGACAACGCAGACTCAAAGTGAAAAGACTGGAACTACTACTTACATTTTCATTGTGAATGAAGAAGAAGATTTCAATAATTCAGGAAAGGCAATAGCAGCTGTAAGCGCTTATTTTAGTCTATGGAAGGTACCTGTATCCTACGTACATACCGGTGAGCGGGATTGTTTCAATTCCTCTTGTCTTTCTTATTTTGTTTTTGTGGTCTGGGCCATAACAATATGATCAATCATTGGTCTGTCGCTTCTTGCTGTGTGCTCTTTTTGGCACATAAGCCATTTATTTTGCTTTTTTTTATTTACACGACCGGTCATCGCAATTTGTTGTTGTGCGGATCCCAGTACTTCTAGCATTCTGATTCGTTTTTCGTCTTCTTCTTGAAAGACGCAGATTACTGGTCGAGCATGTTTCCTTGCAATCTCTAGATAGAATAGCTTGGCTGTGGCGTTTCCTAGAGGGTTCTTGTTGACTACCGACGAGTGTGTGTGTATGGGGGCGGGGATGATGGAGTTCAATCCCACGCGCCCGCGCAACGAGCGTCACAATCAGTCGGCCACGTGCCCCCTTTATCTTACTTTATATAATATTCACATTTGTTTAATTTGCGCTATTTACATTACGCAAAACATATGTGAAGAATTCTATATTAACCGCTCTTAGTAGCAGCTTTTTGATGGCTGAAACTATTGTTCAGCCTTATTGAGTAATATCAAAACTTTGAATCTCAAGCGGTAGTTGAACTCTCGTCTTACATTTTGTGGGGGCGTGTCCTGGCCAATGCACTATTCAGCTACTGATCTGCTTTAACTTTTTGGTTTTTCGGTTATCTGAGGCGAATGAAGAGACGATCCCTTTCGCCGTATTAAAACTTTCTGCTGCATTTTTAGTAATCATTCGAAGGCTTGAATTTGTGGCTACTTCGCTACTTCGCCGTTTTTTTTTTTTGTAGAAAGCCTTTTAGTAACGCTGTAGCAGAAAGAGAACATTTGTGTTCCACACAAACATCTTTTCTCGCAGGACAGAGCTTTTTCTTCAGGATATCATAACCATTCGATAGCGTAAGTTTCATGATTTCAACGCTGTGCTTAATTTCTGGAAAGACCGTTTCACCACAGTGTTGCGGAGAAAATAAGATTCATTCACATACGCAATATGTTTCTTCGGCTGATCTGCGGACTGAGGGAGAGGACAGGGTGGAGGAGAGCACTGCCCGTGGTTGTAACGCGGCGATCGATCAATGGCGCTGAGGCGGTTCACATGTACGGTGCTATTTTTGTTATTGAATTTGGCATTTTTTATCCGCTGCGAAAGAAACTTTAGACAAAACGTACTACTCTTATTATACAAGATTTCCTCTACACGTTCGCATGCTTTTCGTGCTTTCAGCGGAATGATAGTTGGAGTATGCGCCGGTATGAAACAAAATTTTACTTTGTATGCCACAGCGTTATAAATGGGCCTTTTCCAAAAAGGATCATATAGCGTAGAAGCCAAAGATTTGAGATTCTGAATGATTACTAACAATCTTATGGAAAATTCTTGTCCAACGAAAGAGGTCGTTTTTTTTTAATTTGCTCCTAGATTGCTGAAAAGAACCACTCTATCTGCGCTACAAGATATCGGATCTATAAGAAACCTCCGAAAAAAGGGAGACTCGGATTCAACTCCCACTCGAGATCCAGTGTTTTGGATATCACTCGACATTCTAGGATACATAGGTATAACATTATGCCTCTACTCAAGCAAACGGTTGAATAAAAAATTCTCGTCGATTACATATATGCATTAGCTGCCAGCTTAACTGGGTTCAATGCTGATATAAGTTTATCAGGCGAAACCGTTGACGGTTAGTTGCTAACAGATCTATACCTTGTATCACACAAGGAGTGATAGCATGAACAGGAACCCCGGTTGAGCAATAGATTAACTCGCACACCAGAAAGGGTGAGAACTGGCTTCGATTCTTTCACGGGGTTCAATGTTTTGCATGTCAGTCAACATTCTTGAGTATTTGTAATCATTTGGTCGGTGACTCGGGCAAATGTCGTCGATGAACTTTTGCAGCAATCAGGTTTGGTCAAGTTCTAAGAAGTAAAATGTTAACTTTTCAGGAATTTCTTAGTGGTGAGAATAGCAACTATAATGTGATCTCAGCTATTGGCCCACAAGGTGCTGGTAAATCGACGATGTTGAGTATGATTGGTGGAAATAATTCTCAGGATATGTATAGGTATGTGAATTTGCCCTTTATTCTCGACTAATTTTGGCTCACCAATTGATCAAAGACAGTACATCTTTCGACCAGCATCACGTGAAGCTCTGGAGAGCTCTCGACATCAAACCACGAAAATCCACGCTTATATTACAAAGTTCAAGGAGATTTTTCTCGACTGTCAAGTAATAATTCATTTCGAATCTCCTTGTGGAGTGATTTGGTCTTTGAATTTTTGGAGTCGTCTCCATTTCCAGGCTTCTAATTGTGCGTCTGTACTCGATGAAGCAATAAGGTACAGTCGGTCAACACTTACTGATGGACGTTATGCCATTAATAACTACATGGAGGTAAAACGTTCCATTTTACGGAGGATTTTGTTCTGAATAGTTTTCTGAGAATATTTTCCGATCAAAGTGGTTTTTCCATAAAGGATAGAAGATAGAACTCTTCTCGTTGATCAGTCAATGAGAGATACGCCATGCATTCGGCTTCATCAAGCATCGTGGGAAGTTAATTAATGCATACTCGGCCTTTACAATTACTCCTGGTAGCCTACCGATGTATAAAATCACTGCTGCTATCCTACCAAATAACTCTGGTATCAATACGCCGGTTACAAGGGTGGATATCAGGCGTAGTGAGCCTCAGGCGCGAAGTGAACTATCGACCAGCTGTGTTGTGTTCCTCCTCGGAGAAGGTCAAGTGACCATTTCACCATAGCCAATAATCGTTAGAGTACGAGGTCAATGTAAAACATAATGAGGCTTTAGGCACTAATGGACTTCCATGCTCACCTTCGCACTCCGGGTCTCACCTTCCCACAGGGATAGGTGCGTTCCTCAGGGATTGGTCAACGTCGAGAGCTTTATCATCTGCACTTGTGCATGTTTGTATACGCACACATCTATGCCGTATACATATATATATATATATATATATATATATGCATATATATGTACATATATATGTATATATATCTCGCGCTCATGGCTCACCAAGCCATCTATCCCTCCGGGGACGGTAAATTGGTACCAGACAGGTCTCAGACTTGTCTGAGAGGATAAGCAGCACTGACTTGCTTCAGCGGGAGGCCTCCGCGAGTCAATGTAAAGGCCAGATATGCATTCAATCACTTCAGACGAAGTTAAAAATTGAAGTCGAATGCATGGCTCATCCCTCAGGGATTAATCAACGCCGAGAGCTTTATCCTTTAATCTTTTATATATGTATATATATATATATATATATATATATTATGTTTATAAATTCTGCATACATATGAGCGCCTAATATGGATATGCATGTTTGTCAGTTTGAGATTGTCAAGCTTATTGCATTTCTCATGCAAATATCTCACACAATACTGGTTTGCTCAGATTGATTGATTGATATTGAAATGGTAAAGGTTGTATTTTGGCCACTTTTTCCGCGCGATGATATAGTTTTTGCCTTATTTGAAACCTACACTATCCCCACTCGCTTCCCTCTTTTGTTTGTATTAAATTTGCTTAGTTCTAAAGCGTTTTCTTGTGCACTATTTCAGCTGATCCGTACTGCCGGAATAATCCGTGCCAATTTTGAAACGCGTCACTGAGAAGATCCCGAACTATAATGCTACTAGGAAAGTCAATTTAGGTGAATACTTTTTTCAAATGCTAGTTAACAAAAATGTTTCAACCTCAAAATTATTACCGTATTTATACCAAGAAGGTCGTGCTGCTTGTAAGAAGATAGTTTTCTTTCTCTTAATATATCGACTTCTCTTCGTATTTGCCATAAGTTTTGACACCATAATACTGAACACGAGATTTATAAATCAGAAGTAATCACAATTGCAGTCTATTTGGTATCGTTCGATTGTGTATTTTCTTGCGAACATTTTGGTATACAACTTATCTATACTTGCTCTAAGATGGAGCTGTCATGGGAACAAGTTTGCTTGCTACTCATGCACGAATGGTTCATCAGGGAAATTGCCAGTGAAATGGCTAGCCAGATTAAGGAAGCTTGCTGTGGACGGCCCGAGTGCGACTGATCCTCCAGATTGTTCTCTCCAGCTTTGAACTTTGCGAACCACTTTCTCAGCCGTCCTTTGTGCAACCGTATCATCGCACCATTGCGCACTGCTTCATTAGCAATCACCTCCACGCGTCATTCGTGCATGAATAGAAAGCGACTTTGTTCCCAAGACAGCTTCGTCTTAAAGCAAGAATGGGCAGGTTGTATACCAAAATCTTCGCAGGAGAAATGAGCAACTGAACGATATCAGAGTCATGCAATTTCAATTAATTTGTATGTATAAATTTGGTGTTTATTGCTCTAGTGCTAAAGCTGATGGAACGATCTAATATTTACTCATTATGACAAACTTATATACGCGGTTAATCCTATACAAATTTATTTCGATACTTGAATGGTCTGTCTTCTCTGATAATACGAGCCCCAACATAGTTTCCACGAAAAACTACTACATATATAGTTCAAGTTCTCTTATTTACATAGTAATTAGATTTCAGTTGTTCTGCATACACGTGCCAAGTCGGCTGATTTTTCTTCTGATGTTCTACAACAGCGGGCTGCTCTACTGCGAACCTTCTTTAGCGATTCTAGACGGTAATTTTACTGTAGTTTTGCTGTTAATTGCAGCCTACACTTTCTTTTCTTCTATGACTACCTTTCATGTATATTTTGAAGCAGTTCCTAGGACTGATTATCGATTAGTCTAAATTCTTTCTATTTTGACTGCCACTTGCAGTGGTATGATGTTATACTTATACCCAATATGTGGAGTACTATGCAAACGTTTTTCCACAGTACTCCACATATTGATTATCGATTAATCCCTTAATTGAGCAAATAACTCCCTATTTTCATGTTCAGCTAACACAAGATTGTTAACAGTACAATTTATTCAATACATTACAAACGATACTAATGGCTAACGATTCAGCGATTTCTCTTTCTCCAGACCAGAAGAGCTGAAAACAACTCAATTCAATGTAGTCCATTTGACTGTTTGTGGCTCTGAAAAAAAGCGAAACTTTTTGAAAGTCTGCCATAGTTATTGTCTATGTGTACTGAATAAATTGTACCGTCAACAAGCCCAGCAAGTAAAATACGGAGTGATTTTAAAGCCATCTCGTTTTGCTGCATTACCCAAGTACTGGGTTTGTTTTTGAGTGAGTGTAGCAGTTATTAGAATTTTTGGTTCAGAACTTGAAGGAAATCTATCATATTCCTTTTCAGAATACGAGTAAGCAGCGAAGATGATTTGGTTGTTTTTCCCCTAGCTGATATCAAGCCGTGAAAAGATGGTTTATCTGGAGCATATGCTCCTGAGTTTTCATTTGATCAATCCTGGTCTTCCTCTAACATTTTCTTACAGTCTAAAGAAACTACTTCATTGATTTTATCATCTATAGCCTCATATTGCAAATGGTTAAATATGCATTGTATGTGTTTACTATCTTGCACACCTTTCTTCTTTTTTTCAACAAAAGGGGGAGGGGTAGGGGTGAGCTATCGCATGGTTAACCCTCTAAGCGCCGCATGATACGTTTCGTATCAAGCCGGGCGATCAACTCTTACTCAGCCACTTTGATGGTGGCGTCGCTTCTCGTGGGAGGACAGGCGCGGACAGCCAAAGGCAGAGACCGGCATCCAAAAGCTGCCCGTGACACCACCTGTGTATTATCTGTGGTCCTCAAGTGTGTTAACGGTGCAGTGTATCGGAAACTATTTGATAAGCAATGTGCTGGTTAGGTTGCAATCAATCGTCTTATCTCCTCAGCTCGACAAAAGATCTCAAGGAGAATAGTTGGTTAACGTTTTGGTAATTAATTACGAATATCGGAACGCCAACTTATCTACACCACCATGCTCTCATTCAGTCTACGTGTTAAATATATGTTAATATAAATAAATAATAAATGTTAAATAATAAATGTTGTTAATATAAATACAAACGAATATTCGACCTGATTCGCTGGACAAAAATTTTCCATAGGAGTGTTAGAGTCATTCGAAAGCCTGAATGTAGTAAATTAACAACATTTTAGGTTCTTTCTGGCTAAGAATATCTGGAATGATGCTTTATTTGGATCGTTACTCGAGCAGTACAAAGGCTACCTCTGATGGCAAATATGCTGACAGTGGAGAATCAGATGCTGGACCTGAGGATCCATTCATTTGTCACAATGGTGGCATAATTCACAGAACATAACAACAATCTCGATTTCACCATTCCGATGTTAAGGAGTGTGGTCCTTTGGTTGTTGGGATAAGACTCTATTGCTATGCTGCCTATATGCGTTCAACGGCAATAAATAATCATAATCAACTGAAATTCTTATTTTCTAGCCGTTTTAGGGCTGGTATCATGTTTGGAATATCAGTGATGACTGAAATGCAGAAGTTTTGACCTCAGACGGGAATTGAGCCACATCTTATTTTTTGAGGGAACGCATTAACCAACATGCACTTGCACTACTATCGCTACTGTTCTGCCATCACTCTTCTGCCACACTTATTATTTTTTTTTATATCACTCAGCATAATTGGATTCCAAGCCTGTATGTGCTTGCCAAGAAGAAAACGTTGGCAGTTGGTTGCTGATAGATTGATTCCTTGTGTCGCAAAAAGAGTGATAGCAAAGCAGGAGCCCGGGCAGCGCCGCAGGCTATCACATACCCTCCGAAGAAGGTGAAATAAGGGTTCGATACCTGTCTGACTTTCAAAGTTCTGCATATCATCAGCATTATTAGACAATCAATATTCCCGTGAGGAATTCGTATCCGATTCAGTACTTTTTATTGTTTGGTGTCTTTCCGTCTATTTCAAGCCATGCGTTAAGATTGTCAAGCATCCATTCATCTGTGCCTCTTGAACTCTGACTGCTCAACGTTCCCCTTTCTGAATATTTTTTCCAGTTGTAACTAATTCTGGAATAAATTCACTCTCTCAGGATCCAATCTACAGTTTGCGTAGTGGGTGTTTTAGGGGTATCATTTGATGCACTTAATATGCTGAAGCCAAGCGGCACTATTTGTTTATTGCTGGAGAGAGACAGAATGAGGGGTTTTGATGGCGGAGTGAGTATTACGTGAGACTTTAAGAAGGCGATCGCCAGTTTGAGGTCACCACAGGTTCCGAATTTTCGGGGCGCGTATCTCAGTGCAAACGTAGGGCTAAATCAGATATCGAATAGTCGAGCGCAGGACACAGACACAACGAGTAACATTGAAGGTAGAAATCGTACTCTTGCACAGGAACTGAAAGTTTTGATGCTTTTTCTGCTGAAGCAATGGAGGCGTTTTGGCTGACGAGATTGTAGACAGTTTTGTCTTTCCTGGCTGCGGGAAAGGCAAAATATGCTGTGACGTCAGCTGTATAAGTAAATTATGCTGTAAGTACCTCACATTTGGCTTATAGAAAGAATTTTAAGTATATGAGCCAAAATTACACTTATTCCAAAGTAGTTTACATTGAAGGGGCTCATGTACCGCAGTGGCTAGGGTCCCCTGCGAGCACAAGTGGGTAAATGTTCGATCTTGTGTCGCTCCACACCAAGTCCTTTCATCCCTTCGCAGTTTTCAGACCTCGGTGAACATACTTGTAGGTAGGTTATCTACGCTAACATCGATATATAGAAAGGTCTCCGTAAGTACTTTCGTAGATACCAAATATTGGATGCAATCATCTCCAACGATGATCCACGAAGTCGAATACATGACGCATCTCTCAAGATTCGTCACACGCTTATATGTGCATTTTTTTTTTTCTCATTGAGGTAGAACTTCAGCGCAACTGTTCAGGTGAAAACGTGGCAGGAGAGCTATTCTCTACTTTTGTCACGATTTGTTGAGGAAACCAAAGTGACCATCCGAAGTGGAAGGAAAATATATTGAAAAACATTTGTTTAGCAACTTATTCAAAACGAAATGGAGTTGTTTTATTCAGCTTTATTCATTTCTGATAGAATCTTTGGAACGGGACGATATGTTGCAAGCTGATTGTACTTCTGATTTGTAATATGTGCACACAAATAACATTAATCGCCTTTCAAGTCTCAGAACCTCGCTATCATATTGGAAACTGTGGAATCTGGCGCGAAGGCGTAGATGCTTTTGGTAACAATTTCTATTCCCTCCTCTTTGGATTATAAGTAAACGTCCCTAAACGTGCACACTCAAGTCATCTTCTACTGCGTGTCAATTCCTGTAAAATATTATAAGTTTTTTTTCTATGGTGGAAATGGTGCAGTTTCACAAATAATCAGTGCTCTTAGCAAAATCCTGTTTTTCACTACTGAAAGTCCAAATTCCTGACAACCATTACGTGATTTGAGTCTATGCTCTGCGTGGCTCTTTTTTCGGGTAACAGGCAATGGTACTTCAGTTGAAGCGCAGCTTTGAAAATTTTTAAGGTGATGTGGAAGGTCACGCTTAGCACTGATATCCCTTAAGTAGAGTGGCTCATTTCCTTTGAATAAGTAAAATCGACTGAGGTCACATCACGTAGCACTCAGCTCAACTTTATTATTGACGGGACATCTCCTACCTGGCGAAGGAGAATACGATGAGAGTATACCAGTAGGTTAGTCCATCTTATAAGGTGCTCAAAATGAAGGAGTGCTAGTGTTTTACTCACTTGAAAGTCAGCTTGTAAAGAATGGATGCTTTTTTTCAAGTCCGGTAGCTAAGTTTCAATTTATGCTTGCAT